>JAVGWX010000245.1:0-67306 GCA_036924085.1 Ariolimax columbianus | reverse complement strand
GTCTGTGGAAATGCTTTTAACTTAGCCACATAATTAGTACGTTAAAATTGCAATACATTTAAAAGTGCTGAAAATTGTCTAAACTTATGATCTGCAATTGTTTTTCAAATCACCTTCTACTCAGTTTGGATTTTTAAAAATCTGTTTTTTTTGGCAGTAAAATTACTTGAAAGTCTGTGGAAATGCTTTTAACTTAGCCACATAATTAGTATGTTAAAATTGCAATACATTTAAAAGTGCTGAAAATTGTCTAAACATGATCTGCAATTGTTTTTCAAATCACCTTCTACTCAGTTTGGATTTTAAAAAATCTATTTTTTTTGGCAGTAAAAGTACTTGAAAGTCTGTGGAAATGCTTTTAACTTAGCCACATAATTAGTACGTTAAAATTGCAATACATTTAAAAGTGCTGAAAATTGTCTAAACTTATGATCTGCAATTGTTTTTCAAATCACCTTCTACTCAGTTTTGATTTTAAAAAATCTGTTTTTTTGGCAGTAAAATTACTTGAAAGTCTGTGGAAATGCTTTTAACTTAGCCACATAATTAGTACGTTAAAATTGCAATACATTCAAAAGTGCTGAAAATTGTCTAAACTTATGATCTGCAATTGTTTTTCAAATCACCTTCTACTCAGTTTGGATTTTAAAAAATCTGTTTTTTTTTGGCAGTAAAATTACCTGAAAGTCTTTGGAAATGCTTTTAACTTAGCCACATAATTAGTATGTTAAAATTTCAATACATTTAAAAGTGCTGAAAATTGTCTAAACTTATGATCTGCAATTGTTTTTCAAATCACCTTCTACTCAGTTTTGATTTTTAAAAATCTTATTTTTTTGGCAGTAAAATTACTTGAAAGTCTGTGGAAATGCTTTTAACTTAGCCACATAATTAGTACGTTAAAATTGCAATACATTTAAAAGTGCTGAAAATTGTCTAAACTTATGATCTGCAATTATTTTTTAAATCATTTTCTACTCATTGGATTTTTTTTCAATTGATTTTTCTTGTTAGTAAAATTACTAAAAAATCAGTGGAAATGCTTTTAACTTATCCACATAATTAGTGCGTTAAAATTGCAATACATTTCAAAGTGCTAAAAATTCTCGTAAACTTATGATCTGCAATTTTGTTTTAAATTGACTTTCTGAGTTTTAATTTTTTTTTTATTGGTTTTTCTTGTCGGGAAAATTACTTGAAAGAGTGGAAATGCTTTTAACTTATTCACATAATTAGTGCGTTAAAATTGCAATACATTTCAAAATGATGAAAATTGTCTAAATTTATGATTTGCAATTTTATTTTAATAAGCCTTCTACTCACATTTTATTTTAGAAAATTTGTTTTTTTTATCAGTAAAATTACTTGAAAGTCTGTGGAAATGCTTTTAACTTAGCCACATAATTAGTACGTTAAAATTGCAATACATTTAAAAGTGCTGAAAATTGTCTAAACTTATGATCTGCAATTGTTTTTCAAATCACCTTCTACTCAGTTTGGATTTTTAAAAATCTGTTTTTTTTGGCAGTAAAATTACTTGAAAGTCTGTGGAAATGCTTTTAACTTAGCCACATAATTAGTATGTTAAAATTGCAATACATTTAAAAGTGCTGAAAATTGTCTAAACATGATCTGCAATTGTTTTTCAAATCACCTTCTACTCAATTTGGATTTTAAAAAATCTATTTTTTTTGGCAGTAAAAGTACTTGAAAGTCTGTGGAAATGCTTTTAACTTAGCCACATAATCAGTACGTTAAAATTGCAATACATTTAAAAGTGCTGAAAATTGTCTAAACTTATGATCTGCAATTATTTTTTAAATCATTTTCTACTCGTTGGATTTTTTTTTCAATTGATTTTTCTTGTTAGTAAAATTACTTAAAAATCAGTGGAAATGCTTTTAACTTATCCACATAGTTAGTGCGTTAAAATTGCAATACATTTCAAAGTGCTGAAAATTGTCTAAACTTATGATCTGCAATTTTGTTTTAAATTGACTTTCTGAGTTTTAATTTTTTTTAAATTGGTTTTTCTTGTTAGTAAAATTACTTCAAAATCAGTGGAAATGCTTTTAACTTATCCACATAATTAGTGCGTTAAAATTGCAATACATTTCAAAGTGCTAAAAATTCTCTAAACTTATGATCTGCAATTTTGTTTTAAATTGACTTTCTGAGTTTTAATTTTTTTTAAATTGGTTTTTCTTGTCGGGAAAATTACTTGAAAGAGTGGAAATGCTTTTAACTTATTTACATAATTAGTGCGTTAAAATTGCAATACATTTCAAAATGATGAAAATTGTCTAAATTTATGATTTGCAATTTTATTTTAATATGCCTTCTACTCACATTTTATTTTAGAAAAATTAGTTTTTTTTATCAGTAAAATTACTTGAAAGTCTGTGGAAATGCTTTTAACTTAGCCACATAAGTAGTACGTTAAAATTGCAATACATTTAAAAGTGCTGAAAATTGTCTAAACTTATGATCTGCAATTGTTTTTCAAATCACCTTCTACTCAGTTTTGATTTTGAAAAATCTGTTTTTTTTGGCAGTAAAATTACTTGAAAGTCTGTGGAAATGCTTTTAACTTAGCCACATAATTAGTACGTTAAAATTGCAATACATTTAAAAGTGCTGAAAATTGTCTAAACTTATGATCTGCAATTGTTTTTCAAATCACCTTCTACTCAGTTTGGATTTTAAAAAATCTGTTTTTTTTGGCAGTAAAATTACTTGAAAGTCTGTGGAAATGCTTTTAACTTAGCCACATAATTAGTACGTTAAAATTGCAATACATTTAAAAGTGCTGAAAAGTGTCTAAACTTATGATCTGCAATTGTTTTTCAAATCACCTACTCAGTTTGGATTTTAAAAAATCTATTTTTTTTGGCAGTAAAATTACTTGAAAGTCTGTGGAAATGCTTTTAACTTAGCCACATAATTAGTACGTTAAAATTGCAATACATTTAAAAGTGCTGAAAATTGTCTAAACTTATGATCTGCAATTGTTTTTCAAATCACCTTCTACTCAGTTTGGATTTTAAAAAATCTGTTTTTTTTGGCAGTAAAATTACTTGAAAGTCTGTGGAAATGCTTTTAACTTAGCCACATAAGTAGTACGTTAAAATTGCAATACATTTAAAAGTGCTGAAAATTGTCTAAACTTATGATCTGCAATTGTTTTTCAAATCACCTTCTACTCAGTTTTGATTTTGAAAAATCTGTTTTTTTTGGCAGTAAAATTACTTGAAAGTCTGTGGAAATGCTTTTAACTTAGCCACATAATTAGTACGTTAAAATTGCAATACATTTAAAAGTGCTGAAAATTGTCTAAACTTATGATCTGCAATTGTTTTTCAAATCACCTTCTACTCAGTTTGGATTTTAAAAAATCTGTTTTTTTTGGCAGTAAAATTACTTGAAAGTCTGTGGAAATGCTTTTAACTTAGCCACATAATTAGTACGTTAAAATTGCAATACATTTAAAAGTGCTGAAAAGTGTCTAAACTTATGATCTGCAATTGTTTTTCAAATCACCTACTCAGTTTGGATTTTAAAAAATCTATTTTTTTTGGCAGTAAAATTACTTGAAAGTCTGTGGAAATGCTTTTAACTTAGCCACATAATTAGTACGTTAAAATTGCAATACATTTAAAAGTGCTGAAAATTGTCTAAACTTATGATCTGCAATTATTTTTTAAATCATTTTCTACTCATTGGATTTTTTTTCAATTGATTTTTCTTGTTAGTAAAATTACTAAAAAATCAGTGGAAATGCTTTTAACTTATCCACATAATTAGTGCGTTAAAATTGCAATACATTTCAAAGTGCTAAAAATTCTCTAAACTTATGATCTGCAATTTTGTTTTAAATTGGCTTTCTGAGTTTTAATTTTTTTTAAATTGGTTTTTCTTGTCGGGAAAATTACTTGAAAGAGTGGAAATGCTTTTAACTTATTCACATAATTAGTGCGTTAAAATTGCAATACATTTCAAAATGATGAAAATTGTCTAAATTTATGATTTGCAATTTTATTTTAATAAGCCTTCTACTCACATTTTATTTTAGAAAAATTTGTTTTTTTTATCAGTAAAAGTACTTGAAAGTCTGTGGAAATGCTTTTAACTTAGCCACATAATTAGTACGTTAAAATTGCAATACATTTAAAAGTGCTGAAAATTGTCTAAACTTATGATCTGCAATTGTTTTTCAAATCACCTTCTACTCAGTTTGGATTTTTAAAAATCTGTTTTTTTTGGCAGTAAAATTACTTGAAAGTCTGTGGAAATGCTTTTAACTTAGCCACATAATTAGTATGTTAAAATTGCAATACATTTAAAAGTGCTGAAAATTGTCTAAACATGATCTGCAATTGTTTTTCAAATCACCTTCTACTCAGTTTGGATTTTAAAAAATCTATTTTTTTTGGCAGTAAAAGTACTTGAAAGTCTGTGGAAATGCTTTTAACTTAGCCACATAATTAGTACGTTAAAATTGCAATACATTTAAAAGTGCTGAAAATTGTCTAAACTTATGATCTGCAATTGTTTTTCAAATCACCTTCTACTCAGTTTTGATTTTAAAAAATCTGTTTTTTTGGCAGTAAAATTACTTGAAAGTCTGTGGAAATGCTTTTAACTTAGCCACATAATTAGTACGTTAAAATTGCAATACATTCAAAAGTGCTGAAAATTGTCTAAACTTATGATCTGCAATTGTTTTTCAAATCACCTTCTACTCAGTTTGGATTTTAAAAAATCTGTTTTTTTTGGCAGTAAAATTACCTGAAAGTCTTTGGAAATGCTTTTAACTTAGCCACATAATTAGTATGTTAAAATTTCAATACATTTAAAAGTGCTGAAAATTGTCTAAACTTATGATCTGCAATTGTTTTTCAAATCACCTTCTACTCAGTTTTGATTTTAAAAAATCTTATTTTTTTGGCAGTAAAATTACTTGAAAGTCTGTGGAAATGCTTTTAACTTAGCCACATAATTAGTACGTTAAAATTGCAATACATTTAAAAGTGCTGAAAATTGTCTAAACTTATGATCTGCAATTGTTTTTCAAATCACCTACTCAGTTTGGATTTTAAAAAATCTATTTTTTTTGGAAGTAAAATTACTTGAAAGTCTGTGGAAATGCTTTTAACTTAGCCACATAATTAGTGCGTTAAAATTGCAATACATTTCAAAGTGCTAAAAATTCTCTAAACTTATGATCTGCAATTTTGTTTTAAATTGACTTTCTGAGTTTTAATTTTTTTTAAATTGGTTTTTCTTGTCGGGAAAATTACTTGAAAGAGTGGAAATGCTTTTAACTTATTCACATAATTAGTGCGTTATAATTGCAATACATTTCAAAATGATGAAAATTGTCTAAATTTATGATTTGCAATTTTATTTTTATAAGCCTTCTACTCACATTTTATTTTAGAAAAATTTGTTTTTTATATCAGTAAAATTACTTGAAAGTCAGTGGAAATGCTTTTAACTTAGCCACATAACTAGTACGTCAAAATTGCAATACATTTAAAAGTGCTGAAAATTGTCTAAACTTATGATCTGCAATTGTTTTTCAAATCACCTTCTACTCAGTTTTGATTTTAAAAAATCAATTTTTTTTGGCAGTAAAAGTACTTGAAAGTCTGTGGAAATGCTTTTAACTTAGCCACATAATTAGTACGTTAAAATTGCAATACATTTAAAAGTGCTGAAAATTGTCTAAACTTATGATCTGCAATTGTTTTTCAAATCACCTTCTACTCAGTTTGGATTTTAAAAAATCTATTTTTTTTGGCAGTAAAATTACTTGAAAGTCTGTGGAAATGCTTTTAACTTAGCCACATAATTAGTACGTTAAAATTGCAATACATTCAAAAGTGCTGAAAATTGTCTAAACTTATGATCTGCAATTGTTTTTCAAATCACCTTCTACTCAGTTTGGATTTTAAAAAATCTGTTTTTTTTTGGCAGTAAAATTACCTGAAAGTCTTTGGAAATGCTTTTAACTTAGCCACATAATTAGTATGTTAAAATTTCAATACATTTAAAAGTGCTGAAAATTGTCTAAACTTATGATCTGCAATTGTTTTTCAAATCACCTTCTACTCAGTTTTGATTTTAAAAAATCTTATTTTTTTGGCAGTAAAATTACTTGAAAGTCTGTGGAAATGCTTTTAACTTAGCCACATAATTAGTACGTTAAAATTGCAATACATTTAAAAGTGCTGAAAATTGTCTAAACTTATGATCTGCATATGTTTTTCAAATCACCTACTCAGTTTGGATTTTAAAAAATCTATTTTTTTTGGCAGTAAAATTACTTGAAAGTCTGTGGAAATGCTTTTAACTTAGCCACATAATTAGTGCGTTAAAATTGCAATACATTTCAAAGTGCTAAAAATTCTCTAAACTTATGATCTGCAATTTTGTTTTTAATTGACTTTCTGAGTTTTAATTTTTTTTAAATTGGTTTTTCTTGTCGGGAAAATTACTTGAAAGAGTGGAAATGCTTTTAACTTATTCACATAATTAGTGCGTTATAATTGCAATACATTTCAAAATGATGAAAATTGTCTAAATTTATGATTTGCAATTTTATTTTAATAAGCCTTCTACTCACATTTTTTTTTAGAAAAATTTGTTTTTTTTATCAGTAAAATTACTTGAAAGTCAGTGGAAATGCTTTTAACTTAGCCACATAACTAGTACGTCAAAATTGCAATACATTTAAAAGTGCTGAAAATTGTCTAAACTTATGATCTGCAATTGTTTTTCAAATCACCTTCTACTCAGTTTGGATTTTTAAAAATCTGTTTTTTTTGGCAGTAAAATTACTTGAAAGTCTGTGGAAATGCTTTTAACTTAGCCACATAATTAGTATGTTAAAATTGCAATACATTTAAAAGTGCTGAAAATTGTCTAAACATGATCTGCAATTGTTTTTCAAATCACCTTCTACTCAGTTTGGATTTTAAAAAATCTATTTTTTTTGGCAGTAAAAGTACTTGAAAGTCTGTGGAAATGCTTTTAACTTAGCCACATAATTAGTACGTTAAAATTGCAATACATTTAAAAGTGCTGAAAATTGTCTAAACTTATGATCTGCAATTGTTTTTCAAATCACCTTCTACTCAGTTTTGATTTTAAAAAATCTGTTTTTTTGGCAGTAAAATTACTTGAAAGTCTGTGGAAATGCTTTTAACTTAGCCACATAATTAGTACGTTAAAATTGCAATACATTCAAAAGTGCTGAAAATTGTCTAAACTTATGATCTGCAATTGTTTTTCAAATCACCTTCTACTCAGTTTGGATTTTAAAAAATCTGTTTTTTTTGGCAGTAAAATTACCTGAAAGTCTTTGGAAATGCTTTTAACTTAGCCACATAATTAGTATGTTAAAATTTCAATACATTTAAAAGTGCTGAAAATTGTCTAAACTTATGATCTGCAATTGTTTTTCAAATCACCTTCTACTCAGTTTTGATTTTAAAAAATCTTATTTTTTTGGCAGTAAAATTACTTGAAAGTCTGTGGAAATGCTTTTAACTTAGCCACATAATTAGTACGTTAAAATTGCAATACATTTAAAAGTGCTGAAAATTGTCTAAACTTATGATCTGCAATTGTTTTTCAAATCACCTACTCAGTTTGGATTTTAAAAAATCTATTTTTTTTTGGCAGTAAAATTACTTGAAAGTCTGTGGAAATGCTTTTAACTTAGCCACATAATTAGTGCGTTAAAATTGCAATACATTTCAAAGTGCTAAAAATTCTCTAAACTTATGATCTGCAATTTTGTTTTAAATTGACTTTCTGAGTTTTAATTTTTTTTAAATTGGTTTTTCTTGTCGGGAAAATTACTTGAAAGAGTGGAAATGCTTTTAACTTATTCACATAATTAGTGCGTTATAATTGCAATACATTTCAAAATGATGAAAATTGTCTAAATTTATGATTTGCAATTTTATTTTTATAAGCCTTCTACTCACATTTTATTTTAGAAAAATTTGTTTTTTATATCAGTAAAATTACTTGAAAGTCAGTGGAAATGCTTTTAACTTAGCCACATAACTAGTACGTCAAAATTGCAATACATTTAAAAGTGCTGAAAATTGTCTAAACTTATGATCTGCAATTGTTTTTCAAATCACCTTCTACTCAGTTTTGATTTTAAAAAATCTATTTTTTTTGGCAGTAAAAGTACTTGAAAGTCTGTGGAAATGCTTTTAACTTAGCCACATAATTAGTACGTTAAAATTGCAATACATTTAAAAGTGCTGAAAATTGTCTAAACTTATGATCTGCAATTGTTTTTCAAATCACCTTCTACTCAGTTTGGATTTTAAAAAATCTATTTTTTTTGGCAGTAAAATTACTTGAAAGTCTGTGGAAATGCTTTTAACTTAGCCACATAATTAGTACGTTAAAATTGCAATACATTCAAAAGTGCTGAAAATTGTCTAAACTTATGATCTGCAATTGTTTTTCAAATCACCTTCTACTCAGTTTGGATTTTAAAAAGTCTGTTTTTTTTTGGCAGTAAAATTACCTGAAAGTCTTTGGAAATGCTTTTAACTTAGCCACATAATTAGTATGTTAAAATTTCAATACATTTAAAAGTGCTGAAAATTGTCTAAACTTATGATCTGCAATTGTTTTTCAAATCACCTTCTACTCAGTTTTGATTTTAAAAAATCTTATTTTTTTGGCAGTAAAATTACTTGAAAGTCTGTGGAAATGCTTTTAACTTAGCCACATAATTAGTGCGTTAAAATTGCAATACATTTCAAAGTGCTAAAAATTCTCTAAACTTATGATCTGCAATTTTGTTTTTAATTGACTTTCTGAGTTTTAATTTTTTTTAAATTGGTTTTTCTTGTCGGGAAAATTACTTGAAAGAGTGGAAATGCTTTTAACTTATTCACATAATTAGTGCGTTATAATTGCAATACATTTCAAAATGATGAAAATTGTCTAAATTTATGATTTGCAATTTTATTTTAATAAGCCTTCTACTCACATTTTTTTTTAGAAAAATTTGTTTTTTTTATCAGTAAAATTACTTGAAAGTCAGTGGAAATGCTTTTAACTTAGCCACATAACTAGTACGTCAAAATTGCAATACATTTAAAAGTGCTGAAAATTGTCTAAACTTATGATCTGCAATTGTTTTTCAAATCACCTTCTACTCAGTTTTGATTTTTAAAAATCTTATTTTTTTGGCAGTAAAATTACTTGAAAGTCTGTGGAAATGCTTTTAACTTAGCCACATAATTAGTACGTTAAAATTGCAATACATTTAAAAGTGCTGAAAATTGTCTAAACTTATGATCTGCAATTATTTTTTAAATCATTTTCTACTCATTGGATTTTTTTTCAATTGATTTTTCTTGTTAGTAAAATTACTTAAAAATCAGTGGAAATGCTTTTAACTTATCCACATAGTTAGTGCGTTAAAATTGCAATACATTTCAAAGTGCTGAAAATTGTCTAAACTTATGATCTGCAATTATTTTCAAAATTATTTTCTACTCAGTTTAGATTTTTTTTCAATTGATTTTTCTTGTTAGTAAAATTACTTAAAAATCAGTGGAAATGCTTTTAACTTATCCACATAATTAGTGCGTTAAAATTGCAATACATTTCAAAGTGCTGAAATTTGTCTAAACTTATGATCTGCAATTTATTTTCAAATCATTTTCTACTCTGGATTTTTTTTCAATTGATTTTTCTTGTTAGTAAAATTACTTAAAAATCAGTGGAAATGCTTTTAACTTATCCACATAATTAGTGCGTTAAAATTGCAATACATTTCAAAGTGCTGAAATTTGTCTAAACTTATGATCTGCAATTTATTTTCAAATCATTTTCTACTCTGGATTTTTTTTCAATTGATTTTTCTTGTTAGTAAAATTACTTAAAAATCAGTGGAAATGCTTTTAACTTATCCACATAGTTAGTGCGTTAAAATTGCAATACATTTCAAAGTGCTGAAAATTGTCTAAACTTATGATCTGCAATTTATTTTCAAATCATTTTCTACTCTGGATTTTTTTTCAATTGATTTTTCTTGTTAATAAAATTACTTAAAAATCAGTGGAAATGCTTTTAATTTATCCACATAATTAGTGCGTTAAAATTGCAATACATTTCAAAGTGTAGAAAATTGTCTAACTTATGATCTGCAATTGTTTTTCAAATCACCTTCTACTCAGTTTTGATTTTTAAAAATTGTTTTTTTTTGGCAGTAAAATTACTTGAAAGTCTGTGGAAATGCTTTTAACTTAGCCACATAATTAGTACGTTAAAATTGCAATACATTTAAAAGTGCTGAAAATTGTCTAAACTTATGATCTGCAATTGTTTTTCAAATCACCTACTCAGTTTTAATTTTTAAAAATCTGTTTTTTTTTGGCAGTAAAATTACTTGAAAGTCTGTGGAAATGCTTTTAACTTATCCACATAATTAGTGCGTTAAAATTGCAATACATTTCAAAGTGCTAAAAATTCTCTAAACTTATGATCTGCAATTTTTTTAAAAATTGACTTTCTGAGTTTTAATTTTTTTTAAATTGGTTTTTCTTGTCGGGAAAATTACTTGAAAGAGTGGAAATGCTTTTAACTTATTCACATAATTAGTGCGTTAAAATTGCAATACATTTCAAAATGATGAAAATTGTCTAAATTTATGATTTGCAATTTTATTTTAATATGCCTTTTACTCACATTTTATTTTAGAAAAATTAGTTTTTTTTGGCAGTAAAATTACTTGAAAGTCTGTGGAAATGCTTTTAACTTAGCCACATAACTAGTACGTCAAAATTGCAATACATTTAAAAGTGCTGAAAATTGTCTAAACTTATGATCTGCAATTGTTTTTCAAATCACCTTCTACTGTTTTGATTTTTTAAAATCTGTTTTTTTTGGCAGTAAAATTACTTGAAAGTCTGTGGAAATGCTTTTAACTTAGCCACATAATTAGTACGTTAAAATTGCAATACATTTAAAAGTGCTGAAAATTGTCTAAACTTATGATCTGCAATTATTTTTAAAATCATTTTCTACTCATTGGATTTTTTTTCAATTGATTTTTCTTGTTAGTAAAATTACTTAAAAATCAGTGGAAATGCTTTTAACTTATCCACATAGTTAGTGCGTTAAAATTGCAATACATTTCAAAGTGCTGAAAATTGTCTAAACTTATGATCTGCAATTATTTTCAAAATTATTTTCTACTCAGTTTAGATTTTTTTTCAATTGATTTTTCTTGTTAGTAAAATTACTTAAAAATCAGTGGAAATGCTTTTAACTTATCCACATAATTAGTGCGTTAAAATTGCAATACATTTCAAAGTGCTGAAATTTGTCTAAACTTATGATCTGCAATTTATTTTCAAATCATTTTCTACTCTGGATTTTTTTTCAATTGATTTTTCTTGTTAGTAAAATTACTTAAAAATCAGTGGAAATGCTTTTAACTTATCCACATAATTAGTGCGTTAAAATTGCAATACATTTCAAAGTGCTGAAATTTGTCTAAACTTATGACCTGCAATTTATTTTCAAATCATTTTCTACTCTGGATTTTTTTTCAATTGATTTTTCTTGTTAGTAAAATTACTTAAAAATCAGTGGAAATGCTTTTAACTTATCCACATAGTTAGTGCGTTAAAATTGCAATACATTTCAAAGTGCTGAAAATTGTCTAAACTTATGATCTGCAATTTATTTTCAAATCATTTTCTACTCTGGATTTTTTTTCAATTGATTTTTCTTGTTAGTAAAATTACTTAAAAATCAGTGGAAATGCTTTTAATTTATCCACATAATTAGTGCGTTAAAATTGCAATACATTTCAAAGTGTAGAAAATTGTCTAACTTATGATCTGCAATTGTTTTTCAAATCACCTTCTACTCAGTTTTGATTTTTAAAAATTGTTTTTTTTAGGCAGTAAAATTACTTGAAAGTCTGTGGAAATGCTTTTAACTTAGCCCCATAATTAGTACGTTAAAATTGCAATACATTTCAAAGTGCTGAAAATTGTCTTAAGTTATGATCTGCAATTTATTTTCAAATCATTTTCTACTCTGGATTTTTTTTCAATTGATTTTTCTTGTTAGTAAAATTACTTAAAAATCAGTGGAAATGCTTTTAACTTATCCACATAATTAGTGCGTTAAAATTGCAATACATTTCAAAGTGTAGAAAATTGTCTAACTTATGATCTGCAATTGTTTTTCAAATCACCTTCTACTCAGTTTTGATTTTAAAAATTGTTTTTTTTTGGCAGTAAAATTACTTGAAAGTCTGTGGAAATGCTTTTAACTTAGCCACATAATTAGTACGTTAAAATTGCAATACATTTAAAAGTGCTGAAAATTGTCTAAACTTATGATCTGCAATTGTTTTTCAAATCACCTACTCAGTTTTAATTTTTAAAAATCTGTTTTTTTTGGCAGTAAAATTACTTGAAAGTCTGTGGAAATGCTTTTAACTTATCCACATAATTAGTGCGTTAAAATTGCAATACATTTAAAAGTGCTGAAAATTGTCTAAACTTATGATCTGCAATTATTTTTTAAATCATTTTCTACTCAATGGATTTTTTTTCAATTGATTTTTCTTGTTAGTAAAATTACTTAAAAATCAGTGGAAATGCTTTTAACTTATCCACATAGTTAGTGCGTTAAAATTGCAATACATTTCAAAGTGCTGAAAATTGTCTAAACTTATGATCTGCAATTATTTTCAAAATTATTTTCTACTCAGTTTAGATTTTTTTTCAATTGATTTTTCTTGTTAGTAAAATTACTTAAAAATCAGTGGAAATGCTTTTAACTTATCCACATAATTAGTGCGTTAAAATTGCAATACATTTCAAAGTGCTGAAATTTGTCTAAACTTATGATCTGCAATTTATTTTCAAATCATTTTCTACTCTGGATTTTTTTTCAATTGATTTTTCTTGTTAGTAAAATTACTTAAAAATCAGTGGAAATGCTTTTAACTTATCCACATAATTAGTGCGTTAAAATTGCAATACATTTCAAAGTGCTGAAATTTGTCTAAACTTATGATCTGCAATTTATTTTCAAATCATTTTCTACTCTGGATTTTTTTTCAATTGATTTTTCTTGTTAGTAAAATTACTTAAAAATCAGTGGAAATGCTTTTAACTTATCCACATAGTTAGTGCGTTAAAATTGCAATACATTTCAAAGTGCTGAAAATTGTCTAAACTTATGATCTGCAATTTATTTTCAAATCATTTTCTACTCTGGATTTTTTTTCAATTGATTTTTCTTGTTAATAAAATTACTTAAAAATCAGTGGAAATGCTTTTAATTTATCCACATAATTAGTGCGTTAAAATTGCAATACATTTCAAAGTGTAGAAAATTGTCTAACTTATGATCTGCAATTGTTTTTCAAATCACCTTCTACTCAGTTTTGATTTTTAAAAATTGTTTTTTTTTGGCAGTAAAATTACTTGAAAGTCTGTGGAAATGCTTTTAACTTAGCCACATAATTAGTACGTTAAAATTGCAATACATTTCAAAGTGCTGAAAATTGTCTTAAGTTATGATCTGCAATTTATTTTCAAATCATTTTCTACTCTGGATTTTTTTTCAATTGATTTTTCTTGTTAGTAAAATTACTTAAAAATCAGTGGAAATGCTTTTAACTTATCCACATAATTAGTGCGTTAAAATTGCAATACATTTCAAAGTGTAGAAAATTGTCTAACTTATGATCTGCATTTGTTTTTCAAATCACCTTCTACTCAGTTTTGATTTTTAAAAATTGTTTTTTTTTGGCAGTAAAATTACTTGAAAGTCTGTGGAAATGCTTTTAACTTAGCCACATAATTAGTACGTTAAAATTGCAATACATTTAAAAGTGCTGAAAATTGTCTAAACTTATGATCTGCAATTGTTTTTCAAATCACCTACTCAGTTTTAATTTTTAAAAATCTGTTTTTTTTGGCAGTAAAATTACTTGAAAGTCTGTGGAAATGCTTTTAACTTATCCACATAATTAGTGCGTTAAAATTGCAATACATTTCAAAGTGCTGAAAATTGTCTAAACTTATGATCTGCAATTTTTTTTTAAATTGACTTTCTGAGTTTTAATTTTTTTTAAATTGGTTTTTCTTGTCGGGAAAATTACTTGAAAGAGTGGAAATGCTTTTAACTTATTCACATAATTAGTGCGTTAAAATTGCAATACATTTCAAAATGATGAAAATTGTCTAAATTTATGATTTCCAATTTTATTTTAATATGCCTTTTACTCACATTTTATTTTAGAAAAAGTAGTTTTTTTTGGCAGTAAAATTACTTGAAAGTCTGTGGAAATGCTTTTAACTTAGCCACATAATTAGTACGTTAAAATTGCAATACATTTAAAAGTGCTGAAAATTGTCTCAACTTATGATCTGCAATTGTTTTTCAAATCACCTTCTACTCAGTTTGGATTTTAAAAAATCTGTTTTTTTTTGGCAGTAGAATTACTTGAAAGTCTGTGGAAATGCTTTTAACTTAGCCACATAATTAGTACGTCAAAATTACAATACATTTAAAAGTGCTGAAAATTGTCTAAACTTATGATCTGCAATTGTTTTTCAAATCACCTTCTACTCTGGATTTTTTTTCAATTGATTTTTCTTGTTAGTAAAATTACTTAAAAATCAGTGGAAATGCTTTTAACTTATCCACATAATTAGTGCGTTAAAATTGCAATACATTTTAAAGTGTAGAAAATTGTCTAACTTAGGATCTGCAATTGTTTTTCAAATCACCTTCTACTCAGTTTTGATTTTTAAAAATTGTTTTTTTTTGGCAGTAAAATTACTTGAAAGTCTGTGGAAATGCTTTTAACTTAGCCACATAATTAGTACGTTAAAATTGCAATACATTTAAAAGTGCTGAAAATTGTCTAAACTTATGATCTGCAATTGTTTTTCAAATCACCTACTCAGTTTTAATTTTTAAAAATCTGTTTTTTTTGGCAGTAAAATTACTTGAAAGTCTGTGGAAATGCTTTTAACTTATCCACATAATTAGTGCGTTAAAATTGCAATACATTTAAAAGTGCTGAAAATTGTCTAAACTTATGATCTGCAATTATTTTTTAAATCATTTTCTACTCAATGGATTTTTTTTCAATTGATTTTTCTTGTTAGTAAAATTACTTAAAAATCAGTGGAAATGCTTTTAACTTATCCACATAGTTAGTGCGTTAAAATTGCAATACATTTCAAAGTGCTGAAAATTGTCTAAACTTATGATCTGCAATTATTTTCAAAATTATTTTCTACTCAGTTTAGATTTTTTTTCAATTGATTTTTCTTGTTAGTAAAATTACTTAAAAATCAGTGGAAATGCTTTTAACTTATCCACATAATTAGTGCGTTAAAATTGCAATACATTTCAAAGTGCTGAAATTTGTCTAAACTTATGATCTGCAATTTATTTTCAAATCATTTTCTACTCTGGATTTTTTTTCAATTGATTTTTCTTGTTAGTAAAATTACTTAAAAATCAGTGGAAATGCTTTTAACTTATCCACATAATTAGTGCGTTAAAATTGCAATACATTTCAAAGTGCTGAAATTTGTCTAAACTTATGATCTGCAATTTATTTTCAAATCATTTTCTACTCTGGATTTTTTTTCAATTGATTTTTCTTGTTAGTAAAATTACTTAAAAATCAGTGGAAATGCTTTTAACTTATCCACATAGTTAGTGCGTTAAAATTGCAATACATTTCAAAGTGCTGAAAATTGTCTAAACTTATGATCTGCAATTTATTTTCAAATCATTTTCTACTCTGGATTTTTTTTCAATTGATTTTTCTTGTTAATAAAATTACTTAAAAATCAGTGGAAATGCTTTTAATTTATCCACATAATTAGTGCGTTAAAATTGCAATACATTTCAAAGTGTAGAAAATTGTCTAACTTATGATCTGCAATTGTTTTTCAAATCACCTTCTACTCAGTTTTGATTTTTAAAAATTGTTTTTTTTTGGCAGTAAAATTACTTGAAAGTCTGTGGAAATGCTTTTAACTTAGCCACATAATTAGTACGTTAAAATTGCAATACATTTCAAAGTGCTGAAAATTGTCTTAAGTTATGATCTGCAATTTATTTTCAAATCATTTTCTACTCTGGATTTTTTTTCAATTGATTTTTCTTGTTAGTAAAATTACTTAAAAATCAGTGGAAATGCTTTTAACTTATCCACATAATTAGTGCGTTAAAATTGCAATACATTTCAAAGTGTAGAAAATTGTCTAACTTATGATCTGCAATTGTTTTTCAAATCACCTTCTACTCAGTTTTGATTTTTAAAAATTGTTTTTTTTTGGCAGTAAAATTACTTGAAAGTCTGTGGAAATGCTTTTAACTTAGCCACATAATTAGTACGTTAAAATTGCAATACATTTAAAAGTGCTGAAAATTGTCTAAACTTATGATCTGCAATTGTTTTTCAAATCACCTACTCAGTTTTAATTTTTTAAAATCTGTTTTTTTTGGCAGTAAAATTACTTGAAAGTCTGTGGAAATGCTTTTAACTTATCCACATAATTAGTGCGTTAAAATTGCAATACATTTCAAAGTGCTGAAAATTGTCTAAACTTATGATCTGCAATTTATTTTCAAATCATTTTCTACTCTGGATTTGTTTTCAATGGATTTTCTTGTTAGTAAAATTACTTAAAAATCAGTGGAAATGCTTTTAACTTATCCACATAATTAGTGCGTTAAAATTGCAATACATTTCAAAGTGCTAAAAATTCTCTAAACTTATGATCTGCAATTTTTTTTTAAATTGACTTTCTGAGTTTTAATTTTTTTTAAATTGGTTTTTCTTGTCGGGAAAATTACTTGAAAGAGTGGAAATGCTTTTAACTTATTCACATAATTAGTGCGTTAAAATTGCAATACATTTCAAAATGATGAAAATTGTCTAAATTTATGATTTCCAATTTTATTTTAATATGCCTTTTACTCACATTTTATTTTAGAAAAAGTAGTTTTTTTTGGCAGTAAAATTACTTGAAAGTCTGTGGAAATGCTTTTAACTTAGCCACATAATTAGTACGTTAAAATTGCAATACATTTAAAAGTGCTGAAAATTGTCTCAACTTATGATCTGCAATTGTTTTTCAAATCACCTTCTACTCAGTTTGGATTTTTAAAAATCTGTTTTTTTTTGGCAGTAGAATTACTTGAAAGTCTGTGGAAATGCTTTTAACTTAGCCACATAATTAGTACGTCAAAATTACAATACATTTAAAAGTGCTGAAAATTGTCTAAACTTATGATCTGCAATTGTTTTTCAAATCACCTTCTACTCTGGATTTTTTTTCAATTGATTTTTCTTGTTAGTAAAATTACTTAAAAATCAGTGGAAATGCTTTTAACTTATCCACATAATTAGTGCGTTAAAATTGCAATACATTTTAAAGTGTAGAAAATTGTCTAACTTATGATCTGCAATTGTTTTTCAAATCACCTTCTACTCAGTTTTGATTTTTAAAAATTGTTTTTTTTTTGGCAGTAAAATTACTTGAAAGTCTGTGGAAATGCTTTTAACTTAGCCACATAATTAGTACGTTAAAATTGCAATACATTTAAAAGTGCTGAAAATTGTCTAAACTTATGATCTGCAATTGTTTTTCAAATCACCTACTCAGTTTCAATTTTTAAAAATCTGTTTTTTTTGGCAGTAAAATTACTTGAAAGTCTGTGGAAATGCTTTTAACTTAGCCACATAATTAGTACGTTAAAATTATAATACATTTAAAAGTGCTGAAAATTGTCTAAACTTATGATCTGCAATTATTTTTTAAATCATTTTCTACTCATTGGATTTTTTTTCAATTGATTTTTCTTGTTAGTAAAATTACTTAAAAATCAGTGGAAATGCTTTTAACTTATCCACATAGTTAGTGCGTTAAAATTGCAATACATTTCAAAGTGCTGAAAATTGTCTAAACTTATGATCTGCAATTATTTTCAAAATTATTTTCTACTCAGTTTAGATTTTTTTTCAATTGATTTTTCTTGTTAGTAAAATTACTTAAAAATCAGTGGAAATGCTTTTAATTTATCCACATAATTAGTGCGTTAAAATTGCAATACATTTCAAAGTGTAGAAAATTGTCTAACTTATGATCTGCAATTGTTTTTCAAATCACCTTCTACTCAGTTTTGATTTTTAAAAATTGTTTTTTTTTGGCAGTAAAATTACTTGAAAGTCTGTGGAAATGCTTTTAACTTAGCCACATAATTAGTACGTTAAAATTGCAATACATTTCAAAGTGCTGAAAATTGTCTTAACTTATGATCTGCAATTTATTTTCAAATCATTTTCTACTCTGGATTTTTTTTCAATTGATTTTTCTTGTTAGTAAAATTACTTAAAAATCAGTGGAAATGCTTTTAACTTATCCACATAATTAGTGCGTTAAAATTGCAATACATTTCAAAGTGCTAAAAATTCTCTAAACTTATGATCTGCAATTTTTTTTTAAATTGACTTTCTGAGTTTTAATTTTTTTTAAATTGGTTTTTCTTGTCGGGAAAATTACTTGAAAAAGTGGAAATGCTTTTAACTTATTCACATAATTAGTGCGTTAAAATTGCAATACATTTCAAAATGATGAAAATTGTCTAAATTTATGATTTGCAATTTTATTTTAATATGCCTTCTACTCACATTTTATTTTAGAAAAATTAGTTTTTTTTGGCAGTAAAATTACTTGAAAGTCTGTGGAAATGCTTTTAACTTAGCCACATAATTAGTACGTTAAAATTGCAATACATTTAAAAGTGCTGAAAATTGTCTAAACTTATGATCTGCAATTGTTTTTCAAATCACCTTCTACTCAGTTTTGATTTTAAAAAATCTGTTTTTTTTGGCAGTAAAATTACTTGAAAGTCTGTGGAAATGCTTTTAACTTATCCACATAGTTAGTGCGTTAAAATTGCAATACATTTCAAAGTGCTGAAAATTGTCTAAACTTATGATCTGCAATTTATTTTCAAATTATTTTCTACTCTGGATTTTTTTTCAATTGATTTTTCTTGTTAGTAAAATTACTTAAAAATCAGTGGAAATGCTTTTAACTTATCCACATAATTAGTGCGTTAAAATTGCAATACATTTCAAAGTGCTAAAAATTCTCTAAACTTATGATCTGCAATTTTTTTTAAAATTGACTTTCTGAGTTTTAATTTTTTTTAAATTGGTTTTTCTTGTCGGGAAAATTACTTGAAAGAGTGGAAATGCTTTTATCTTATTCACATAATTAGTGCGTTAAAATTGCAATACATTTCAAAATGATGAAAATTGTCTAAATTTATGATTTCCAATTTTATTTTAATATGCCTTTTACTCACATTTTATTTTAGAAAAAGTAGTTTTTTTTGGCAGTAAAATTACTTGAAAGTCTGTGGAAATGCTTTTAACTTAGCCACATAATTAGTACGTTAAAATTGCAATACATTTAAAAGTGCTGAAAATTGTCTAAACTTATGATCTGCAATTGTTTTTCAAATCACCTTCTACTCAGTTTGGATTTTAAGAAATCTGTTTTTTTTTTGGCAGTAGAATTACTTGAAAGTCTGTGGAAATGCTTTTAACTTAGCCACATAACTAGTACGTCAAAATTACAATACATTTAAAAGTGCTGAAAATTGTCTAAACTTATGATCTGCAATTGTTTTTCAAATCACCTTCTACTCAGTTTTGATTTTTTTAAATCTGTTTTTTTTGGCAGTAAAATTACTTGAAAGTCTGTGGAAATGCTTTTAACTTAGCCACATAATTAGTACGTTAAAATTGCAATACATTTAAAAGTGCTGAAATTTGTCTAAACTTATGATCTGCAATTATTTTTTAAATCATTTTCTACTCATTGGATTTTTTTTCAATTGATTTTTCTTGTTAGTAAAATTACTTAAAAATCAGTGGAAATGCTTTTAACCTATCCACATAGTTAGTGCGTTAAAATTGCAATACATTTCAAAGTGCTGAAAATTGTCTAAACTTATGATCTGCAATTATTTTCAAAATTATTTTCTACTCAGTTTAGATTTTTTTTCAATTGATTTTTCTAGTTAGGAAAATTACTTAAAAATCAGTGGAAATGCTTTTAACTTATCCACATAATTAGTGCGTTAAAATTGCAATACATTTCAAAGTGCTGAAATTTGTCTAAACATATGATCTGCAATTTATTTTCAAATCATTTTCTACTCTGGATTTTTTTTCAATTGATTTTTCTTGTTAGTAAAATTACTTAAAAATCAGTGGAAATGCTTTTAACTTATCCACATAATTAGTGCGTTGAAATTGCAATACATTTCAAAGTGTAGAAAATTGTCTAACTTATGATCTGCAATTGTTTTTCAAATCATTTTCTAATCTTGATTTTTTTCAATTGATTTTTCTTGTTAGTAAAATTACTTAAAAATCAGTGGAAATGCTTTTAACTTATCCACATAATTAGTGCGTTAAAATTGCAATACATTTCAAAGTGCTGAAATTTGTCTAAACTTATGATCTGCAATTTATTTTCAAATCATTTTCTACTCTGGATTTTTTTTCAATTGATTTTTCTTGTTAGTAAAATTACTTAAAAATCAGTGGAAATGCTTTTAACTTATCCACATAGTTAGTGCGTTAAAATTGCAATACATTTAAAAGTGCTGAAAATTGTCTAAACTTATGATCTGCAATTTATTTTCAAATCATTTTCTACTCTGGATTTTTTTCAATTGATTTTTCTTGTTAGTAAAATTACTTAAAAATCAGTGGAAATGCTTTTAATTTATCCACATAATTAGTGCGTTAAAATTGCAATACATTTCAAAGTGTAGAAAATTGGTTAACATGATCTGCAATTGTTTTTCAAATCACATTCTACTCAGTTTTGATTTTTAAAAATTGTTTTTTTTTGGCAGTAAAATTACTTGAAAGTCTGTGGAAATGCTTTTAACTTAGCCACATAATTAGTACGTTAAAATTGCAATACATTTCAAAGTGCTGAAAATTGTCTAAACTTATGATCTGCAATTTATTTTCAAATCATTTTCTACTCTGGATTTTTTTCCTATTGATTTTTCTTGTTAGTAAAATTACTTCAAAATCAGTGGAAATGCTTTTAACTTATCCACATAATTAGTGCGTTAAAATTGCAATACATTTCAAAGTGCTAAAAATTCTCTAAACTTAAGATCTGCAATTTTTTTTAAAATTGACTTTCTGAGTTTTAATTTTTTTTAAATTGGTTTTTCTTGTCGGGAAAATTACTTGAAAGAGTGGAAATGCTTTTAACTTATTCACATAATTAGTGCGTTAAAATTGCAATACATTTCAAAATGATGAAAATTGTCTAAATTTATGATTTGCAATTTTATTTTAATATGCCTTCTACTCACATTTTATTTTAGAAAAATTAGTTTTTTTTGGCAGTAAAATTACTTGAAAGTCTGTGGAAATGCTTTTAACTTAGCCACATAAATAGTACGTTAAAATTGCAATACATTTAAAAGTGCTGAAAATTGTCTAAACTTATGATCTGCAATTGTTTTTCAAATCACCTTCTACTCAGTTTTGATTTTTTTAAATTGGTTTTTTTTGGCAGTAAAATTACTTGAAAGTCTGTGGAAATGCTTTTAACTTAGCCACATAATTAGTACGTCAAAATTGCAATACATTTAAAAGTGCTGAAAATTGTCTAAACTTATGATCTGCAATTGTTTTTCAAATCACCTTCTACTCAGTTTTGATTTAAAAAAATCTGTTTTTTTTGGCAGTAAAATTACCTGAAAGTCTGTGGAAATGCTTTTAACTTATCCACATAATTAGTATGTTAAAATTTCAATACATTTAAAAGTGCTGAAAATTGTCTAAACTTATGATCTGCAATTGTTTTTCAAATCACCTTCTACTCAGTTTTGATTTTTAAAAATCTGTTTTTTTTGGCAGTAAAATTACTTGAAAGTCTGTGGAAATGCTTTTAACTTAGCCACATAATTAGTACGTTAAAATTGCAATACATTTAAAAGTGCTGAAAATTGTCTAAACTTATGATCTGCAATTATTTTTTAAATCATTTTCTACTCATTGGATTTTTTTTCAATTGATTTTTCTTGTTAGTAAAATTACTTAAAAATCAGTGGAAATGCTTTTAACCTATCCACATAGTTAGTGCGTTAAAATTGCAATACATTTCAAAGTGCTGAAAATTGTCTAAACTTATGATCTGCAATTATTTTCAAAATTATTTTCTACTCAGTTTAGATTTTTTTTCAATTGATTTTTCTAGTTAGGAAAATTACTTAAAAATCAGTGGAAATGCTTTTAACTTATCCACATAATTAGTGCGTTAAAATTGCAATACATTTCAAAGTGCTGAAATTTGTCTAAACATATGATCTGCAATTTATTTTCAAATCATTTTCTACTCTGGATTTTTTTTCAATTGATTTTTCTTGTTAGTAAAATTACTTAAAAATCAGTGGAAATGCTTTTAACTTATCCACATAATTAGTGCGTTGAAATTGCAATACATTTCAAAGTGTAGAAAATTGTCTAACTTATGATCTGCAATTGTTTTTCAAATCATTTTCTAATCTTGATTTTTTTCAATTGATTTTTCTTGTTAGTAAAATTACTTAAAAATCAGTGGAAATGCTTTTAACTTATCCACATAATTAGTGCGTTAAAATTGCAATACATTTCAAAGTGCTGAAATTTGTCTAAACTTATGATCTGCAATTTATTTTCAAATCATTTTCTACTCTGGATTTTTTTTCAATTGATTTTTCTTGTTAGTAAAATTACTTAAAAATCAGTGGAAATGCTTTTAACTTATCCACATAGTTAGTGCGTTAAAATTGCAATACATTTAAAAGTGCTGAAAATTGTCTAAACTTATGATCTGCAATTTATTTTCAAATCATTTTCTACTCTGGATTTTTTTCAATTGATTTTTCTTGTTAGTAAAATTACTTAAAAATCAGTGGAAATGCTTTTAATTTATCCACATAATTAGTGCGTTAAAACTGCAATACATTTCAAAGTGTAGAAACTTGGTTAACATGATCTGCAATTGTTTTTCAAATCACCTTCTACTCAGTTTTGATTTTTAAAAATTGTTTTTTTTTGGCAGTAAAATTACTTGAAAGTCTGTGGAAATGCTTTTAACTTAGCCACATAATTAGTACGTTAAAATTGCAATACATTTCAAAGTGCTGAAAATTGTCTAAACTTATGATCTGCAATTTATTTTCAAATCATTTTCTACTCTGGATTTTTTTCCTATTGATTTTTCTTGTTAGTAAAATTACTTCAAAATCAGTGGAAATGCTTTTAACATATCCACATAATTAGTGCGTTAAAATTGCAATACATTTCAAAGTGCTAAAAATTCTCTAAACTTAAGATCTGCAATTTTTTTTTAAATTGACTTTCTGAGTTTTAATTTTTTTTAAATTGGTTTTTCTTGTCGGGAAAATTACTTGAAAGAGTGGAAATGCTTTTAACTTATTCACATAATTAGTGCGTTAAAATTGCAATACATTTCAAAATGATGAAAATTGTCTAAATTTATGATTTGCAATTTTATTTTAATATGCCTTCTACTCACATTTTATTTTAGAAAAATTAGTTTTTTTTGGCAGTAAAATTACTTGAAAGTCTGTGGAAATGCTTTTAACTTAGCCACATAATTAGTACGTTAAAATTGCAATACATTTAAAAGTGCTGAAAATTGTCTAAACTTATGATCTGCAATTGTTTTTCAAATCACCTTCTACTCAGTTTTGATTTTTTAAAATTGGTTTTTTTTGGCAGTAAAATTACTTGAAAGTCTGTGGAAATGCTTTTAACTTAGCCACATAATTAGTACGTCAAAATTACAATACATTTAAAAGTGCTGAAAATTGTCTAAACTTATGATCTGCAATTGTTTTTCAAATCACCTTCTACTCAGTTTTGATTTTAAAAAATCTGTTTTTTTTGGCAGTAAAATTACCTGAAAGTCTGTGGAAATGCTTTTAACTTATCCACATAATTAGTATGTTAAAATTTCAATACATTTAAAAGTGCTGAAAATTGTCTAAACTTATGATCTGCAATTGTTTTTCAAATCACCTTCTACTCAGTTTTGATTTTTAAAAATCTGTTTTTTTTTGGCAGTAAAATTACTTGAAAGTCTGTGGAAATGCTTTTAACTTAGCCACATAATTAGTACGTTAAAATTGCAATACATTTCAAAGTGCTGAAAATTGTCTAAACTTATGATCTGCAATTATTTTCAAAATTATTTTCTACTCAGTTTAGATTTTTTTTCAATTGATTTTTCTAGTTAGGAAAATTACTTAAAAATCAGTGGAAATGCTTTTAACTTATCCACATAATTAGTGCGTTAAAATTGCAATACATTTCAAAGTGCTGAAATTTGTCTAAACATATGATCTGCAATTTATTTTCAAATCATTTTCTACTCTGGATTTTTTTTCAATTGATTTTTCTTGTTAGTAAAATTACTTAAAAATCAGTGGAAATGCTTTTAACTTATCCACATAATTAGTGCGTTGAAATTGCAATACATTTCAAAGTGTAGAAAATTGTCTAACTTATGATCTGCAATTGTTTTTCAAATCACCTTCTACTCAGTTTTGATTTTTAAAAATTGTTTTTTTTTGGCAGTAAAATTACTTGAAAGTCTGTGGAAATGCTTTTAACTTAGCCACATAATTAGTACGTTAAAATTGCAATACATTTCAAAGTGCTGAAAATTGTCTTAAGTTATGATCTGCAATTTATTTTCAAATCATTTTCTACTCTGGATTTTTTTCCAATTGATTTTTCTTGTTAGTAAAATTACTTAAAAATCAGTGGAAATGCTTTTAACTTATCCACATAATTAGTGCGTTAAAATTGCAATACATTTCAAAGTGCTAAAAATTCTCTAAACTTATGATCTGCAATTTTTTTTAAAATTGACTTTCTGAGTTTTAATTTTTTTTAAATTGGTTTTTCTTGTCGGGAAAATTACTTGAAAGAGTGGAAATGCTTTTAACTTATTCACATAATTAGTGCGTTAAAATTGCAATACATTTCAAAATGATGAAAATTGTCTAAATTTATGATTTGCAATTTTATTTTAATATGCCTTCTTCTCACATTTTATTTTAGAAAAATTAGTTTTTTTTGGCAGTAAAATTACTTGAAAGTCTGTGGAAATGCTTTTAACTTAGCCACATAATTAGTACGTTAAAATTGCAATACATTTAAAAGTGCTGAAAATTGTCTAAACTTATGATCTGCAATTGTTTTTCAAATCACCTTCTACTCAGTTTTGATTTTTTAAAATTGGTTTTTTTTGGCAGTAAAATTACTTGAAAGTCTGTGGAAATGCTTTTAACTTAGCCACATAATTAGTACGTTAAAATTGCAATACATTTAAAAGTGCTGAAAATTGTCTAAACTTATGATCTGCAATTGTTTTTCAAATCACCTTCTACTCAGTTTTGATTTTCAAAATCTGTTTTTTTTGGCAGTAAAATTACCTGAAAGTCTGTGGAAATGCTTTTAACTTATCCACATAATTAGTATGTTAAAATTTCAATACATTTAAAAGTGCTGAAATATGTCTAAACTTATGATCTGCAATTGTTTTTCAAATCACCTTCTACTCAGTTTTGATTTTTAAAAATCTGTTTTTCTTGTTAGTAAAATTACTTCAAAATCAGTGGAAATGCTTTTAACTTATCCACATAATTAGTGCGTTAAAATTGCAATACATTTCAAAGTGCTTAAAATTCTTTAAACTTATGATCTGCAATTTTTTTTTAAATTGACTTTCTGAATTTTTATTTTTTTAAAATTGGTTTTTCTTGTTAGTAAAATTACTTCAAAATCAGTGGAAATGCTTTTAACTTATCCACATAATTAGTGCGTTAAAATTGCAATACATTTCAAAATGTAGAAAATTGTCTAAACTTATGATCTGCAATTTTTTTTCAAATCACCTTCTACTCAGTTTTGATTTTACAAAATTTGTTTTTTTTGGCAGTAAAATTACTTGAAAGTCTGTGGAAATGCTTTTAACTTAGCCACATAATTAGTACGTTAAAATTGCAATACATTTAAAAGTGCTGAAAATTGTCTAAACTTATGATCTGCAATTGTTTTTCAAATCACCTTCTACTCAGTTTGGATTTTAAAAAATCTGTTTTTTTTGGCAGTAAAATTACCTGAAAGTCTGTGGAAATGCTTTTAACTTAGCCACATAATTAGTATGTTAAAATTTCAATACATTTAAAAGTGCTGAAAATTGTCTAAACTTATGATCTGCAATTGTTTTTCAAATCACATTCTACTCAGTTTTGATTTTAAAAAATCTGGTTTTTTTGGCAGTAAAATTACATGAAAGTCTGTGAAAATGCTTTTAACTTAGCCACATAATTAGTACGTTAAAATTGCAATACATTTAAAAGTGCTGAAAATTGTCTAAACTTATGATCTGCAATTGTTTTTCAAATCACCTTCTACTCAGTTTGGATTTTAAAAAATCTATTTTTTTTGGCAGTAAAATTACTTGAAAGTCTGTGGAAATGCTTTTAACTTAGCCACATAATTAGTACGTTAAAATTGCAATACATTTCAAAGTGCTGAAAATTGTCTAAACTTATGATCTGCAATTATTTTTAAAATCATTTTCTACTCATTGGATTTTTTTTCAATTGATTTTTCTTGTTAGTAAAATTACTTAAAAATCAGTGGAAATGCTTTTAACTTATCCACATAATTAGTGCGTTAAAATTGCAATACATTTCAAAGTGCTAAAAATTCTCTAAACTTATGATCTGCAATTTTGTTTTAAATTGACTTTCTGAGTTTTAATTTTTTTTAAATTGGTTTTTCTTATCGGGAAAATTACTTGAAAGAGTGGAAATGCTTTTAACTTATTCACATAATTAGTGCGTTAAAATTGCAATACATTTCAAAATGATGAAAATTGTCTAAATTTATGATTTGCAATTTTATTTTAATATGCCTTCTACTCACATTTTATTTTCGAAAAATTAGTTTTTTTTATCAGTAAAATTACTTGAAAGTCTGTGGAAATGCTTTTAACTTAGCCACATAATTAGTACGTTAAAATTGCAATACATTTAAAAGTGCTGAAAATTGTCTAAACTTATGATCTGCAATTGTTTTTCAAATCACCTTCTACTCAGTTTGGATTTTAAAAAATCTGGTTTTTTTGGCAGTAAAAGTACTTGAAAGTCTGTGGAAATGCTTTTAACTTAGCCACATAATTAGTACGTTAAAATTGCAATACATTTAAAAGTGCTGAAAATTGTCTAAACTTATGATCTGCAATTGTTTTTCAAATCACCTTCTACTCAGTTTGGATTTTAAAAAATCTTTTTTTTTTGGCAGTAAAATTACTTGAAAGTCTGTGGAAATGCTTTTAACATCCACATAGTTAGTGCGTTAAAATTGCAATACATTTCAAAGTGCTGAAAATTGTCTAAACTTATGATCTGCAATTTATTTTCAAATCATTTTCTACTCTGGATTTTTTTTCAATTGATTTTTCTTGTTAGTAAAATTACTTAAAAATCAGTGGAAATGCTTTTAACTTATCCACATAATTAGTGCGTTAAAATTGCAATACATTTCAAAGTGCTAAAAATTATCTAAACTTATGATCTGCAATTTTTTTTTAAATTGACTTTCCGAGTTTTAATTTTTTTTAAATTGGTTTTTCTTGTCGGGAAAATTACTTGAAAGAGTGGAAATGCTTTTAACTTAGCCACATAATTAGTACGTTAAAATTGCAATACATTTAAAAGTGCTGAAAGTTGTCTAAACTTATGATCTGCAATTGTTTTTCAAATCACCTTCTACTCAGTTTTGATTTTCAAAATCTGTTTTTTTTGGCAGTAAAATTACCTGAAAGTCTGTGGAAATGCTTTT
The DNA here is from genome assembly GCA_036924085.1 of Ariolimax columbianus. Lineage (NCBI taxonomy): Eukaryota > Metazoa > Mollusca > Gastropoda > Stylommatophora > Arionidae > Ariolimax > Ariolimax columbianus. The sequence goes on along the minus strand of JAVGWX010000245.1, from coordinate 39,282 downwards.
AACTTAGCCACATAATTAGTATGTTAAAATTTCAATACATTTAAAAGTGCTGAAAATTGTCTAAACTTATGATCTGCAATTGTTTTTCAAATCACCTTCTACTCAGTTTGGATTTTAAAAAATCTGTTTTTTTTGGCAGTAAAATTACTTGAAAGTCTGTGGAAATGCTTTTAACTTATCCACATAGTTCGTGCGTTAAAATTGCAATACATTTAAAAGTGCTGAAAATTGTCTAAACTTATGATCTGCAATTGTTTTTCAAATCACCTTCTACTCAGTTTGGATTTTAAAAAATCTTTTTTTTTTGGCAGTAAAATTACTTGAAAGTCTGTGGAAATGCTTTTAACATCCACATAGTTAGTGCGTTAAAATTGCAATACATTTCAAAGTGCTGAAAATTGTCTAAACTTATGATCTGCAATTTATTTTCAAATCATTTTCTACTCTGGATTTTTTTTCAATTGATTTTTCTTGTTAGTAAAATTACTTAAAAATCAGTGGAAATGCTTTTAACTTATCCACATAATTAGTGCGTTAAAATTGCAATACATTTCAAAGTGTAGAAAACTGTCTAACTTATGATCTGCAATTGTTTTTCAAATCACCTTCTACTCAGTTTTGATTTTTAAAAATTGTTTTTTTTTTGGCAGTAAAATTACTTGAAAGTCTGTGGAAATGCTTTTAACTTAGCCACATAATTAGTACGTTAAAATTGCAATACATTTAAAAGTGCTGAAAATTGTCTAAACTTATGATCTGCAATTTATTTTCAAATCATTTTCTACTCTGGATTTTTTTTCAATTGATTTTTCTTGTTAGTAAAATTACTTAAAAATCAGTGGAAATGCTTTTAACTTATCCACATAATTAGTGCGTTAAAATTGCAATACATTTCAAAGTGCTAAAAATTCTCTAAACTTATGATCTGCAATTTTTTTTTAAATTGACTTTCCGAGTTTTAATTTTTTTCAAATTGGTTTTTCTTGTCGGGAAAATTACTTGAAAGAGTGGAAATGCTTTTAACTTAGCCACATAATTAGTACGTTAAAATTGCAATACATTTAAAAGTGCTGAAAGTTGTCTAAACTTATGATCTGCAATTGTTTTTCAAATCACCTTCTACTCAGTTTTGATTTTCAAAATCTGTTTTTTTTGGCAGTAAAATTACCTGAAAGTCTGTGGAAATGCTTTTAACTTAGCCACATAATTAGTATGTTAAAATTTCAATACATTTAAAAGTGCTGAAAATTGTCTAAACTTATGATCTGCAATTGTTTTTCAAATCACCTTCTACTCAGTTTGGATTTTAAAAAATCTGTTTTTTTTGGCAGTAAAATTACTTGAAAGTCTGTGGAAATGCTTTTAACTTATCCACATAGTTCGTGCGTTAAAATTGCAATACATTTCAAAGTGCTGAAAATTGTCTAAACTTATGATCTGCAATTTATTTTCAAATCATTTTCTACTCTGGATTTTTATTCAATTGATTTTTCTTGTTAGTAAAATTACTTCAAAATCAGTGGAAATGCTTTTAACTTATCCACATAATTAGTGCGTTAAAATTGCAATACATTTCAAAGTGCTAAAAATTCTCTAAACTTATGATCTGCAATTTTTTTTTAAATTGACTTTCTGAATTTTAATTTTTTTTAAATTGATTTTTCTTGTTAGTAAAATTACTTCAAAATCAGTGGAAATGCTTTTAACTTATCCACATAATTAGTGCGTTAAAATTGCAATACATTTCAAAGTGCTAAAAATTCTCTAAACCTATGATCTGCAATTTTGTTTTAAATTGACTTTCTGAGTTTTAATTTTTTTTAAATTGGTTTTTCTTGTCGGGAAAATTACTTGAAAGAGTGGAAATGCTTTTAACTTATTCACATAATTAGTGCGTTAAAATTGCAATACATTTCAAAATGATGAAAATTGTCTAAATTTATGATTTGCAATTTTATTTTAATATGCCTTCTACTCACATTTTATTTTAGAAAAATTAGTTTTTTTTATCAGTAAAATTACTTGAAAGTCTGTGGAAATGCTTTTAACTTAGCCACATAATTAGTACGTTAAAATTGCAATACATTTAAAAGTGCTGAAAATTGTCTAAACTTATGATCTGCAATTGTTTTTCAAATCACCTTCTACTCAGTTTGGATTTTAAAAAATCTGTTTTTTTTGGCAGTAAAATTACTTGAAAGTCTGTGGAAATGCTTTTAACTTAGCCACATAATTAGTACGTTAAAATTGCAATACATTTAAAAGTGCTGAAAATTGTCTAAACTTATGATCTGCAATTGTTTTTCAAATCACCTTCTACTCAGTTTTGATTTTAAAAAATCTGTTTTTTTTGGCAGTAAAATTACTTGAAAGTCTGTGGAAATGCTTTTAACTTAGCCACATAATTAGTACGTTAAAATTGCAATACATTTAAAAGTGCTGAAAATTGTCTAAACTTATGATCTGCAATTGTTTTTCAAATCACCTTCTACTCAGTTTGGATTTTAAAAAATCTGTTTTTTTTGGCAGTAAAATTACCTGAAAGTCTTTGGAAATGCTTTTAACTTAGCCACATAATTAGTATGTTAAAATTTCAATACATTTAAAAGTGCTGAAAATTGTCTAAACTTATGATCTGCAATTGTTTTTCAAATCACCTTCTACTCAGTTTTGATTTTAAAAAATCTTATTTTTTTTGGCAGTAAAATTACTTGAAAGTCTGTGGAAATGCTTTTAACTTAGCCACATAATTAGTACGTTAAAATTGCAATACATTTAAAAGTGCTGAAAATTGTCTAAACTTATGATCTGCAATTCTTTTTCAAATCACCTACTCAGTTTGGATTTTAAAAAATCTATTTTTTTTGGCAGTAAAATTACTTAAAAGTCTGTGGAAATGCTTTTAACTTAGCCACATAATTAGTACGTTAAAATTGCAATACATTTAAAAGTGCTGAAAATTGTCTAAACTTATGATCTGCAATTATTTTTTAAATCATTTTCTACTCATTGGATTTTTTTTCAATTGATTTTTCTTGTTAGTAAAATTACTTAAAAATCAGTGGAAATGCTTTTAACTTATCCACATAATTAGTGCGTTAAAATTGCAATACATTTCAAAGTGCTAAAAATTCTCTAAACTTATGATCTGCAATTTTGTTTTAAATTGACTTTCTGAGTTTTAATTTTTTTTAAATTGGTTTTTCTTGTCGGGAAAATTACTTGAAAGAGTGGAAATGCTTTTAACTTATTCACATAATTAGTGCATTAAAATTGCAATACATTTCAAAATGATGAAAATTGTCTAAATTTATGATTTGCAATTTTATTTTAATAAGCCTTCTACTCACATTTTATTTTAGAAAAATTTGTTTTTTTTATCAGTAAAATTACTTGAAAGTCCGTGGAAATGCTTTTAACTTAGCCACATAATTAGTACGTTAAAATTGCAATACATTTAAAAGTGCTGAAAATTGTCTAAACTTATGATCTGCAATTGTTTTTCAAATCACCTTCTACTCAGTTTGGATTTTAAAAAATCTGTTTTTTTTGGCAGTAAAATTACTTGAAAGTCTGTGGAAATGCTTTTAACTTAGCCACATAATTAGTATGTTAAAATTGCAATACATTTCAAAGTGCTGAAAATTGTCTAAACATGATCTGCAATTGTTTTTCAAATCACCTTCTACTCAGTTTGGATTTTAAAAAATCTATTTTTTTTTGCAGTAAAAGTACTTGAAAGTCTGTGGAAATGCTTTTAACTTAGCCACATAATTAGTACGTTAAAATTGCAATACATTCAAAAGTGCTGAAAATTGTCTAAACTTATGATCTGCAATTGTTTTTCAAATCACCTTCTACTCAGTTTGGATTTTAAAAAATCTGTTTTTTTTGGCAGTAAAATTACCTGAAAGTCTTTGGAAATGCTTTTAACTTAGCCACATAATTAGTATGGTAAAATTTCAATACATTTAAAAGTGCTGAAAATTGTCTAAACTTATGATCTGCAATTGTTTTTCAAATCACCTTCTACTCAGTTTTGATTTTAAAAAATCTTATTTTTTTGGCAGTAAAATTACTTGAAAGTCTGTGGAAATGCTTTTAACTTAGCCACATAATTAGTACGTTAATATTGCAATACATTTAAAAGTGCTGAAAATTGTCTAAACTTATGATCTGCAATTATTTTTAAAATCATTTTCTACTCAGTTTGGATTTTTTTTCAATTGATTTTTCTTGTTAGTAAAATTACTTAAAAATCAGTGGAAATGCTTTTAACTTGTCCACATAGTTAGTGCGTTAAAATTGCAATACATTTCAAACTGCTGAAAATTGTCTAAACTTATGATCTGCAATTTATTTTCAAATCATTTTCTCCTCTGGATTTTTTTTCAATTGATTTTTCCTGTTAGTAAAATTACTTAAAAATCAGTGGAAATGCTTTTAACTTATCCACATAAATAGTGCGTTAAAATTGCAATACATTTCAAAGTGCTAAAAATTGTCTAAACTTATGATCTGCAATTTTTTTTTAAATTGACTTTCTCAGTTTTAATTTTTTTTAAATTGGTTTTTCTTGTCGGGAAAATTATTTGAAAGAGTGGAAATGCTTTTAACTTATTCACATAATTAGTGCGTTAAAATTGCAATACATTTCAAAGTGTAGAAAATTGTCTAACTTATGATCTGCAATTGTTTTTCAAATCACATTCTACTCAGTTTTGATTTTTAAAAACCTTTTTTTTTGGCAGTAAAATTACTTGAAAGTCTGTGGAAATGCTTTTAACTTAGCCACATAATTAGTACGTTAAAATTGCAATACATTTAAAAGTACTGAAAATTGTCTAAACTTATGATCTGCAATTATTTTTAAAATCATTTTCTACTCAGTTTGGATTTTTTTTCAATTGATTTTTCTTATTAGTAAAATTACTTAAAAATCAGTGGAAATGCTTTTAACTTATCCACATAGTTAGTGCGTTAAAATTGCAATACATTTCTAAGTGCTGAAAATTGTCTAAACTTATGATCTGCAATTTTTTTTTAAATTGACTCTCAGTTTTAATTTTTTTTAAATTGGTTTTTCTTGTCGGGAAAATTACTCGAAAGAGTGGAAATGCTTTTAACTTATTCACATAATTAGTGCGTTAAAATTGCAATACATTTCAAAGTGTAGAAAATTGTCTAACTTATGATCTGCAATTGTTTTTCAAATCACCTTCTACTCAGTTTTGATTTTAAAAAATCTGTTTTTTTTGGCAGTAAAATTACTTGAAAGTCTGTGGAAATGCTTTTAACTTAGCCACATAATTAGTACGTTAAAATTGCAATACATTTCAAAGTGCTGAAAATTGTCTAAACTTATGATCTGCAATTATTTTTAAAATCATTTTCTACTAAGTTATGATTTTTTTTCAATTGATTTTTCTTGTTAGTAAAATTACTTAAAAATCAGTGGAAATGCTTTTAACTTGTCCACATAGTTAGTGCGTTAAAATTGCAATACATTTCAAACTGCTGAAAATTGTCTAAAATTATGATCTGCAATTTATTTTCAAATCATTTTCTCCTCTGGATTTTTTTTCAATTGATTTTCCCTGTTAGTAAAATTACTTAAAAATCAGTGGAAATGCTTTTAACTTATCCACATAATTAGTGCGTTAAAATTGCAATACATTTCAAAGTGCTAAAAATTCTCTAAACTTATGATCTGCAATTTTTTTTAAAATTGACTTTCTCAGTTTTAATTTTTTTTAAATTGGTTTTTCTTGTCGGGAAAATTATTTGAAAGAGTGGAAATGCTTTTAACTTATTCACATAATTAGTGCGTTAAAATTTCAATACATTTCAAAGTGTAGAAAATTGTCTAACTTATGATCTGCAATTGTTTTTCAAATCACCTTCTACTCAGTTTTGATTTTTAAAAATCTGTTTTTTTTTTGGCAGTAAAATTACTTGAAAGTCTGTGGAAATGCTTTTAACTTAGCCACATAATTAGTACGTTAAAATTGCAATACATTTAAAAGTGCTGAAAATTGTCTAAACTTATGATCTGCAATTATTTTTAAAATCATGTTCTACTCAGTTTGGATTTTTTTTCAATTGATTTTTCTTGTTAGTAAAATTACTTAAAAATCAGTGGAAATGCTTTTTACTTATTCACATAGTTAGTGCGTTAAAATTGCAATACATTTCAAAGTGCTGAAAATTGTCTAAACTTATGATCTGCAATTTATTTTCAAATCATTTTCTACTCTGGATTTTTTTTCAATTGATTTTTCTTGTTAGTAAAATTACTTAAAAATCAGTGGAAATGCTTTTAACTTATTCACATAATTAGTGCGTTAAAATTGCAATACATTTCAAAGTGCTAAAAATTATCTAAACTTATGATCTGCAATTTTTTTTTAAATTGACTTTCTCAGTTTTAATTTTTTTTAAATTGGTTTTTCTTGTCGGGAAAATTACTTGAAAGAGTGGAAATGCTTTTAACTTATTCACATAATTAGTGCGTTAAAATTGCAATACATTTCAAAGTGTAGAAAATTGTCTAACTTATGATCTGCAATTGTTTTTCAAATCACCTTCTACTCAGTTTTAATTTTAAAAAATCTGTTTTTTTTTGGCAGTAAAATTACTTGAAAGTCTGTGGAAATGCTTTTAACTTAGCCACATAATTAGTACGTTAAAATTGCAATACATTTCAAAGTGCTGAAAATTGTCTAAACTTATGATCTGCAATTATTTTTAAAATCATTTTCTACTAAGTTTGGATTTTTTTTCAATTGATTTTTCTTGTTAGTAAAATTACTTAAAAATCAGTGGAAATGCTTTTAACTTGTGCACATAGTTAGTGCGTTAAAATTGCAATACATTTCAAACTGCTGAAAATTGTCTAAACTTATGATCTGCAATTTATTTTCAAATCATTTTCTCCTCTGGATTTTTTTTCAATTGATTTTCCCTGTTAGTAAAATTACTTAAAAATCAGTGGAAATGCTTTTAACTTATCCACATAATTAGTGCGTTAAAATTGCAATACATTTCAAAGTGCTAAAAATTCTCTAAACTTATGATCTGCAATTTTTTTTTAAATTGACTTTCTCAGTTTTAATTTTTTTTAAATTGGTTTTTCTTGTCGGGAAAATTATTTTAAAGAGTGGAAATGCTTTTAACTTATTCACATAATTAGTGCGTTAAAATTGCAATACATTTCAAAGTGTAGAAAATTGTCTAACTTATGATCTGCAATTGTTTTTCAAATCACATTCTACTCAGTTTTATTTTTAAAAAATCTGTTTTTTTTGGCAGTAAAATTACTTGAAAGTCTGTGGAAATGCTTTTAACTTAGCCACATAATTAGTACGTTAAAATTGCAATACATTTAAAAGTGCTGAAAATTGTCTAAACTTATGATCTGCAATTATTTTTAAAATCATTTTCTACTAAGTTTGGATTTTTTTTCAATTGATTTTTCTTGTTAGTAAAATTACTTAAAAATCAGTGGAAATGCTTTTAACTTGTGCACATAGTTAGTGCGTTAAAATTGCAATACATTTCAAACTGCTGAAAATTGTCTAAACTTATGATCTGCAATTTATTTTCAAATCATTTTCTCCTCTGGATTTTTTTTCAATTGATTTTCCCTGTTAGTAAAATTACTTAAAAATCAGTGGAAATGCTTTTAACTTATCCACATAATTAGTGCGTTAAAATTGCAATACATTTCAAAGTGCTGAAAATTGTCTAAACTTATGATCTGCAATTATTTTTAAAATCATTTTCTACTAAGTTATGATTTTTTTTCAATTGATTTTTCTTGTTAGTAAAATTACTTAAAAATCAGTGGAAATGCTTTTAACTTGTCCACATAGTTAGTGCGTTAAAATTGCAATACATTTCAAACTGCTGAAAATTGTCTAAAATTATGATCTGCAATTTATTTTCAAATCATTTTCTCCTCTGGATTTTTTTTCAATTGATTTTCCCTGTTAGTAAAATTACTTAAAAATCAGTGGAAATGCTTTTAACTTATCCACATAATTAGTGCGTTAAAATTGCAATACATTTCAAAGTGCTAAAAATTCTCTAAACTTATGATCTGCAATTTTTTTTAAAATTGACTTTCTCAGTTTTAATTTTTTTTAAATTGGTTTTTCTTGTCGGGAAAATTATTTGAAAGAGTGGAAATGCTTTTAACTTATTCACATAATTAGTGCGTTAAAATTTCAATACATTTCAAAGTGTAGAAAATTGTCTAACTTATGATCTGCAATTGTTTTTCAAATCACCTTCTACTCAGTTTTGATTTTTAAAAATCTGTTTTTTTTTTGGCAGTAAAATTACTTGAAAGTCTGTGGAAATGCTTTTAACTTAGCCACATAATTAGTACGTTAAAATTGCAATACATTTAAAAGTGCTGAAAATTGTCTAAACTTATGATCTGCAATTATTTTTAAAATCATGTTCTACTCAGTTTGGATTTTTTTTCAATTGATTTTTCTTGTTAGTAAAATTACTTAAAAATCAGTGGAAATGCTTTTTACTTATTCACATAGTTAGTGCGTTAAAATTGCAATACATTTCAAAGTGCTGAAAATTGTCTAAACTTATGATCTGCAATTTATTTTCAAATCATTTTCTACTCTGGATTTTTTTTCAATTGATTTTTCTTGTTAGTAAAATTACTTAAAAATCAGTGGAAATGCTTTTAACTTATTCACATAATTAGTGCGTTAAAATTGCAATACATTTCAAAGTGCTAAAAATTATCTAAACTTATGATCTGCAATTTTTTTTTAAATTGACTTTCTCAGTTTTAATTTTTTTTAAATTGGTTTTTCTTGTCGGGAAAATTACTTGAAAGAGTGGAAATGCTTTTAACTTATTCACATAATTAGTGCGTTAAAATTGCAATACATTTCAAAGTGTAGAAAATTGTCTAACTTATGATCTGCAATTGTTTTTCAAATCACCTTCTACTCAGTTTTAATTTTAAAAAATCTGTTTTTTTTTGGCAGTAAAATTACTTGAAAGTCTGTGGAAATGCTTTTAACTTAGCCACATAATTAGTACGTTAAAATTGCAATACATTTCAAAGTGCTGAAAATTGTCTAAACTTATGATCTGCAATTATTTTTAAAATCATTTTCTACTAAGTTTGGATTTTTTTTCAATTGATTTTTCTTGTTAGTAAAATTACTTAAAAATCAGTGGAAATGCTTTTAACTTGTGCACATAGTTAGTGCGTTAAAATTGCAATACATTTCAAACTGCTGAAAATTGTCTAAACTTATGATCTGCAATTTATTTTCAAATCATTTTCTCCTCTGGATTTTTTTTCAATTGATTTTCCCTGTTAGTAAAATTACTTAAAAATCAGTGGAAATGCTTTTAACTTATCCACATAATTAGTGCGTTAAAATTGCAATACATTTCAAAGTGCTAAAAATTCTCTAAACTTATGATCTGCAATTTTTTTTTAAATTGACTTTCTCAGTTTTAATTTTTTTTAAATTGGTTTTTCTTGTCGGGAAAATTATTTTAAAGAGTGGAAATGCTTTTAACTTATTCACATAATTAGTGCGTTAAAATTGCAATACATTTCAAAGTGTAGAAAATTGTCTAACTTATGATCTGCAATTGTTTTTCAAATCACATTCTACTCAGTTTTATTTTTAAAAAATCTGTTTTTTTTGGCAGTAAAATTACTTGAAAGTCTGTGGAAATGCTTTTAACTTAGCCACATAATTAGTACGTTAAAATTGCAATACATTTAAAAGTGCTGAAAATTGTCTAAACTTATGATCTGCAATTATTTTTAAAATCATTTTCTACTAAGTTTGGATTTTTTTTCAATTGATTTTTCTTGTTAGTAAAATTACTTAAAAATCAGTGGAAATGCTTTTAACTTGTGCACATAGTTAGTGCGTTAAAATTGCAATACATTTCAAACTGCTGAAAATTGTCTAAACTTATGATCTGCAATTTATTTTCAAATCATTTTCTCCTCTGGATTTTTTTTCAATTGATTTTCCCTGTTAGTAAAATTACTTAAAAATCAGTGGAAATGCTTTTAACTTATCCACATAATTAGTGCGTTAAAATTGCAATACATTTCAAAGTGCTAAAAATTCTCTAAACTTATGATCTGCAATTTTTTTTTAAATTGACTTTCTCAGTTTTAATTTTTTTTAAATTGGTTTTTCTTGTCGGGAAAATTATTTTAAAGAGTGGAAATGCTTTTAACTTATTCACATAATTAGTGCGTTAAAATTGCAATACATTTCAAAGTGTAGAAAATTGTCTAACTTATGATCTGCAATTGTTTTTCAAATCACATTCTACTCAGTTTTATTTTTAAAAAATCTGTTTTTTTTGGCAGTAAAATTACTTGAAAGTCTGTGGAAATGCTTTTAACTTAGCCACATAATTAGTACGTTAAAATTGCAATACATTTAAAAGTGCTGAAAATTGTCTAAACTTATGATCTGCAATTTATTTTCAAATCATTTTCTACTCTGGATTTTTTTTCAATTGATTTTTCTTGTTAGTAAAATTACTTAAAAATCAGTGGAAATGCTTTTAACTTATCCACATAATTAGTGCGTTGAAATTGCAATACATTTCAAAGTGTAGAAAATTGTCTAACTTATGATCTGCAATTGTTTTTCAAATCACCTTCTACTCAGTTTTGATTTTTAAAAATTGTTTTTTTTGGCAGTAAAATTACTTGAAAGTCTGTGGAAATGCTTTTAACTTAGCCACATAATTAGTACGTTAAAATTGCAATACATTTCAAAGTGCTGAAAATTGTCTTAAGTTATGATCTGCAATTTATTTTCAAATCATTTTCTACTCTGGATTTTTTTCCAATTGATTTTTCTTGTTAGTAAAATTACTTAAAAATCAGTGGAAATGCTTTTAACTTATCCACATAATTAGTGCGTTAAAATTGCAATACATTTCAAAGTGCTAAAAATTCTCTAAACTTATGATCTGCAATTTTTTTTAAAATTGACTTTCTGAGTTTTAATTTTTTTTAAATTGGTTTTTCTTGTCGGGAAAATTACTTGAAAGAGTGGAAATGCTTTTAACTTATTCACATAATTAGTGCGTTAAAATTGCAATACATTTCAAAATGATGAAAATTGTCTAAATTTATGATTTGCAATTTTATTTTAATATGCCTTCTTCTCACATTTTATTTTAGAAAAATTAGTTTTTTTTGGCAGTAAAATTACTTGAAAGTCTGTGGAAATGCTTTTAACTTAGCCACATAATTAGTACGTTAAAATTGCAATACATTTAAAAGTGCTGAAAATTGTCTAAACTTATGATCTGCAATTGTTTTTCAAATCACCTTCTACTCAGTTTTGATTTTTTAAAATTGGTTTTTTTTGGCAGTAAAATTACTTGAAAGTCTGTGGAAATGCTTTTAACTTAGCCACATAATTAGTACGTTAAAATTGCAATACATTTAAAAGTGCTGAAAATTGTCTAAACTTATGATCTGCAATTGTTTTTCAAATCACCTTCTACTCAGTTTTGATTTTCAAAATCTGTTTTTTTTGGCAGTAAAATTACCTGAAAGTCTGTGGAAATGCTTTTAACTTATCCACATAATTAGTATGTTAAAATTTCAATACATTTAAAAGTGCTGAAATATGTCTAAACTTATGATCTGCAATTGTTTTTCAAATCACCTTCTACTCAGTTTTGATTTTTAAAAATCTGTTTTTTTTGGCAGTAAAATTACTTGAAAGTCTGTGGTAATGCTTTTAACCTATCCACATAGTTAGTGCGTTAAAATTGCAATACATTTCAAAGTGCTGAAAATTGTCTAAACTTATGATCTGCAATTTATTTTCAAATCATTTTCTACTTTGGATTTTTTTTCAATTGATTTTTCTTGTTAGTAAAATTACTTCAAAATCAGTGGAAATGCTTTTAACTTATCCACATAATTAGTGCGTTAAAATTGCAATACATTTCAAAGTGCTTAAAATTCTTTAAACTTATGATCTGCAATTTTTTTTTAAATTGACTTTCTGAATTTTTATTTTTTTAAAATTGGTTTTTCTTGTTAGTAAAATTACTTCAAAATCAGTGGAAATGCTTTTAACTTATCCACATAATTAGTGCGTTAAAATTGCAATACATTTCAAAATGTAGAAAATTGTCTAAACTTATGATCTGCAATTTTTTTTCAAATCACCTTCTACTCAGTTTTGATTTTACAAAATTTGTTTTTTTTGGCAGTAAAATTACTTGAAAGTCTGTGGAAATGCTTTTAACTTAGCCACATAATTAGTACGTTAAAATTGCAATACATTTAAAAGTGCTGAAAATTGTCTAAACTTATGATCTGCAATTGTTTTTCAAATCACCTTCTACTCAGTTTGGATTTTAAAAAATCTGTTTTTTTTGGCAGTAAAATTACCTGAAAGTCTGTGGAAATGCTTTTAACTTAGCCACATAATTAGTATGTTAAAATTTCAATACATTTAAAAGTGCTGAAAATTGTCTAAACTTATGATCTGCAATTGTTTTTCAAATCACATTCTACTCAGTTTTGATTTTAAAAAATCTGGTTTTTTTGGCAGTAAAATTACATGAAAGTCTGTGAAAATGCTTTTAACTTAGCCACATAATTAGTACGTTAAAATTGCAATACATTTAAAAGTGCTGAAAATTGTCTAAACTTATGATCTGCAATTGTTTTTCAAATCACCTTCTACTCAGTTTGGATTTTAAAAAATCTATTTTTTTTGGCAGTAAAATTACTTGAAAGTCTGTGGAAATGCTTTTAACTTAGCCACATAATTAGTACGTTAAAATTGCAATACATTTCAAAGTGCTGAAAATTGTCTAAACTTATGATCTGCAATTATTTTTAAAATCATTTTCTACTCATTGGATTTTTTTTCAATTGATTTTTCTTGTTAGTAAAATTACTTAAAAATCAGTGGAAATGCTTTTAACTTATCCACATAATTAGTGCGTTAAAATTGCAATACATTTCAAAGTGCTAAAAATTCTCTAAACTTATGATCTGCAATTTTGTTTTAAATTGACTTTCTGAGTTTTAATTTTTTTTAAATTGGTTTTTCTTATCGGGAAAATTACTTGAAAGAGTGGAAATGCTTTTAACTTATTCACATAATTAGTGCGTTAAAATTGCAATACATTTCAAAATGATGAAAATTGTCTAAATTTATGATTTGCAATTTTATTTTAATATGCCTTCTACTCACATTTTATTTTCGAAAAATTAGTTTTTTTTATCAGTAAAATTACTTGAAAGTCTGTGGAAATGCTTTTAACTTAGCCACATAATTAGTACGTTAAAATTGCAATACATTTAAAAGTGCTGAAAATTGTCTAAACTTATGATCTGCAATTGTTTTTCAAATCACCTTCTACTCAGTTTGGATTTTAAAAAATCTGGTTTTTTTGGCAGTAAAAGTACTTGAAAGTCTGTGGAAATGCTTTTAACTTAGCCACATAATTAGTACGTTAAAATTGCAATACATTTAAAAGTGCTGAAAATTGTCTAAACTTATGATCTGCAATTGTTTTTCAAATCACCTTCTACTCAGTTTGGATTTTAAAAAATCTTTTTTTTTTGGCAGTAAAATTACTTGAAAGTCTGTGGAAATGCTTTTAACATCCACATAGTTAGTGCGTTAAAATTGCAATACATTTCAAAGTGCTGAAAATTGTCTAAACTTATGATCTGCAATTTATTTTCAAATCATTTTCTACTCTGGATTTTTTTTCAATTGATTTTTCTTGTTAGTAAAATTACTTAAAAATATGTGGAAATGCTTTTAACTTATCCACATAATTAGTGCGTTAAAATTGCAATACATTTCAAAGTGTAGAAAAATGTCTAACTTATGATCTGCAATTGTTTTTCAAATCACCTTCTACTCAGTTTTGATTTTTAAAAATTGTTTTTTTTTGGCAGTAAAATTACTTGAAAGTCTGTGGAAATGCTTTTAACTTAGCCACATAATTAGTACGTTAAAATTGCAATACATTTAAAAGTGCTGAAAATTGTCTAAACTTATGATCTGCGATTTATTTTCAAATCATTTTCTACTCTGGATTTTTTTTCAATTGATTTTTCTTGTTAGTAAAATTACTTAAAAATCAGTGGAAATGCTTTTAACTTATCCACATAATTAGTGCGTTAAAATTGCAATACATTTCAAAGTGCTAAAAATTATCTAAACTTATGATCTGCAATTTTTTTTTAAATTGACTTTCCGAGTTTTAATTTTTTTTAAATTGGTTTTTCTTGTCGGGAAAATTACTTGAAAGAGTGGAAATGCTTTTAACTTAGCCACATAATTAGTACGTTAAAATTGCAATACATTTAAAAGTGCTGAAAGTTGTCTAAACTTATGATCTGCAATTGTTTTTCAAATCACCTTCTACTCAGTTTTGATTTTCAAAATCTGTTTTTTTTGGCAGTAAAATTACCTGAAAGTCTGTGGAAATGCTTTTAACTTAGCCACATAATTAGTATGTTAAAATTTCAATACATTTAAAAGTGCTGAAAATTGTCTAAACTTATGATCTGCAATTGTTTTTCAAATCACCTTCTACTCAGTTTGGATTTTAAAAAATCTGTTTTTTTTGGCAGTAAAATTACTTGAAAGTCTGTGGAAATGCTTTTAACTTATCCACATAGTTCGTGCGTTAAAATTGCAATACATTTAAAAGTGCTGAAAATTGTCTAAACTTATGATCTGCAATTGTTTTTCAAATCACCTTCTACTCAGTTTGGATTTTTAAAAATCTTTTTTTTTTGGCAGTAAAATTACTTGAAAGTCTGTGGAAATGCTTTTAACATCCACATAGTTAGTGCGTTAAAATTGCAATACATTTCAAAGTGCTGAAAATTGTCTAAACTTATGATCTGCAATTTATTTTCAAATCATTTTCTACTCTGGATTTTTTTTCAATTGATTTTTCTTGTTAGTAAAATTACTTAAAAATCAGTGGAAATGCTTTTAACTTATCCACATAATTAGTGCGTTAAAATTGCAATACATTTCAAAGTGTAGAAAACTGTCTAACTTATGATCTGCAATTGTTTTTCAAATCACCTTCTACTCAGTTTTGATTTTTAAAAATTGTTTTTTTTTTGGCAGTAAAATTACTTGAAAGTCTGTGGAAATGCTTTTAACTTAGCCACATAATTAGTACGTTAAAATTGCAATACATTTAAAAGTGCTGAAAATTGTCTAAACTTATGATCTGCAATTTATTTTCAAATCATTTTCTACTCTGGATTTTTTTTCAATTGATTTTTCTTGTTAGTAAAATTACTTAAAAATCAGTGGAAATGCTTTTAACTTATCCACATAATTAGTGCGTTAAAATTGCAATACATTTCAAAGTGCTAAAAATTCTCTAAACTTATGATCTGCAATTTTTTTTTAAATTGACTTTCCGAGTTTTAATTTTTTTTAAATTGGTTTTTCTTGTCGGGAAAATTACTTGAAAGAGTGGAAATGCTTTTAACTTAGCCACATAATTAGTACGTTAAAATTGCAATACATTTAAAAGTGCTGAAAGTTGTCTAAACTTATGATCTGCAATTGTTTTTCAAATCACCTTCTACTCAGTTTTGATTTTCAAAATCTGTTTTTTTTGGCAGTAAAATTACCTGAAAGTCTGTGGAAATGCTTTTAACTTAGCCACATAATTAGTATGTTAAAATTTCAATACATTTAAAAGTGCTGAAAATTGTCTAAACTTATGATCTGCAATTGTTTTTCAAATCACCTTCTACTCAGTTTGGATTTTAAAAAATCTGTTTTTTTTGGCAGTAAAATTACTTGAAAGTCTGTGGAAATGCTTTTAACTTATCCACATAGTTCGTGCGTTAAAATTGCAATACATTTCAAAGTGCTGAAAATTGTCTAAACTTATGATCTGCAATTTATTTTCAAATCATTTTCTACTCTGGATTTTTATTCAATTGATTTTTCTTGTTAGTAAAATTACTTCAAAATCAGTGGAAATGCTTTTAACTTATCCACATAATTAGTGCGTTAAAATTGCAATACATTTCAAAGTGCTAAAAATTCTCTAAACTTATGATCTGCAATTTTTTTTTAAATTGACTTTCTGAATTTTAATTTTTTTTAAATTGATTTTTCTTGTTAGTAAAATTACTTCAAAATCAGTGGAAATGCTTTTAACTTATCCACATAATTAGTGCGTTAAAATTGCAATACATTTCAAAGTGCTAAAAATTCTCTAAACCTATGATCTGCAATTTTGTTTTAAATTGACTTTCTGAGTTTTAATTTTTTTTAAATTGGTTTTTCTTGTCGGGAAAATTACTTGAAAGAGTGGAAATGCTTTTAACTTATTCACATAATTAGTGCGTTAAAATTGCAATACATTTCAAAATGATGAAAATTGTCTAAATTTATGATTTGCAATTTTATTTTAATATGCCTTCTACTCACATTTTATTTTAGAAAAATTAGTTTTTTTTATCAGTAAAATTACTTGAAAGTCTGTGGAAATGCTTTTAACTTAGCCACATAATTAGTACGTTAAAATTGCAATACATTTAAAAGTGCTGAAAATTGTCTAAACTTATGATCTGCAATTGTTTTTCAAATCACCTTCTACTCAGTTTGGATTTTAAAAAATCTGTTTTTTTTGGCAGTAAAATTACTTGAAAGTCTGTGGAAATGCTTTTAACTTAGCCACATAATTAGTACGTTAAAATTGCAATACATTTAAAAGTGCTGAAAATTGTCTAAACTTATGATCTGCAATTGTTTTTCAAATCACCTTCTACTCAGTTTTGATTTTAAAAAATCTGTTTTTTTTGGCAGTAAAATTACTTGAAAGTCTGTGGAAATGCTTTTAACTTAGCCACATAATTAGTACGTTAAAATTGCAATACATTTAAAAGTGCTGAAAATTGTCTAAACTTATGATCTGCAATTGTTTTTCAAATCACCTTCTACTCAGTTTGGATTTTAAAAAATCTGTTTTTTTTGGCAGTAAAATTACCTGAAAGTCTTTGGAAATGCTTTTAACTTAGCCACATAATTAGTATGTTAAAATTTCAATACATTTAAAAGTGCTGAAAATTGTCTAAACTTATGATCTGCAATTGTTTTTCAAATCACCTTCTACTCAGTTTTGATTTTAAAAAATCTTATTTTTTTTTGCAGTAAAATTACTTGAAAGTCTGTGGAAATGCTTTTAACTTAGCCACATAATTAGTACGTTAAAATTGCAATACATTTAAAAGTGCTGAAAATTGTCTAAACTTATGATCTGCAATTCTTTTTCAAATCACCTACTCAGTTTGGATTTTAAAAAATCTATTTTTTTTGGCAGTAAAATTACTTAAAAGTCTGTGGAAATGCTTTTAACTTAGCCACATAATTAGTACGTTAAAATTGCAATACATTTAAAAGTGCTGAAAATTGTCTAAACTTATGATGTGCAATTATTTTTTAAATCATTTTCTACTCATTGGATTTTTTTTCAATTGATTTTTCTTGTTAGTAAAATTACTTAAAAATCAGTGGAAATGCTTTTAACTTATCCACATAATTAGTGCGTTAAAATTGCAATACATTTCAAAGTGCTAAAAATTCTCTAAACTTATGATCTGCAATTTTGTTTTAAATTGACTTTCTGAGTTTTAATTTTTTTTAAATTGGTTTTTCTTGTCGGGAAAATTACTTGAAAGAGTGGAAATGCTTTTAACTTATTCACATAATTAGTGCATTAAAATTGCAATACATTTCAAAATGATGAAAATTGTCTAAATTTATGATTTGCAATTTTATTTTAATAAGCCTTCTACTCACATTTTATTTTAGAAAAATTTGTTTTTTTTATCAGTAAAATTACTTGAAAGTCCGTGGAAATGCTTTTAACTTAGCCACATAATTAGTACGTTAAAATTGCAATACATTTAAAAGTGCTGAAAATTGTCTAAACTTATGATCTGCAATTGTTTTTCAAATCACCTTCTACTCAGTTTGGATTTTAAAAAATCTGTTTTTTTTGGCAGTAAAATTACTTGAAAGTCTGTGGAAATGCTTTTAACTTAGCCACATAATTAGTATGTTAAAATTGCAATACATTTCAAAGTGCTGAAAATTGTCTAAACATGATCTGCAATTGTTTTTCAAATCACCTTCTACTCAGTTTGGATTTTAAAAAATCTATTTTTTTTTGCAGTAAAAGTACTTGAAAGTCTGTGGAAATGCTTTTAACTTAGCCACATAATTAGTACGTTAAAATTGCAATACATTCAAAAGTGCTGAAAATTGTCTAAACTTATGATCTGCAATTGTTTTTCAAATCACCTTCTACTCAGTTTGGATTTTAAAAAATCTGTTTTTTTTGGCAGTAAAATTACCTGAAAGTCTTTGGAAATGCTTTTAACTTAGCCACATAATTAGTATGGTAAAATTTCAATACATTTAAAAGTGCTGAAAATTGTCTAAACTTATGATCTGCAATTGTTTTTCAAATCACCTTCTACTCAGTTTTGATTTTAAAAAATCTTATTTTTTTGGCAGTAAAATTACTTGAAAGTCTGTGGAAATGCTTTTAACTTAGCCACATAATTAGTACGTTAATATTGCAATACATTTAAAAGTGCTGAAAATTGTCTAAACTTATGATCTGCAATTATTTTTAAAATCATTTTCTACTCAGTTTGGATTTTTTTTCAATTGATTTTTCTTGTTAGTAAAATTACTTAAAAATCAGTGGAAATGCTTTTAACTTGTCCACATAGTTAGTGCGTTAAAATTGCAATACATTTCAAACTGCTGAAAATTGTCTAAACTTATGATCTGCAATTTATTTTCAAATCATTTTCTCCTCTGGATTTTTTTTCAATTGATTTTTCCTGTTAGTAAAATTACTTAAAAATCAGTGGAAATGCTTTTAACTTATCCACATAAATAGTGCGTTAAAATTGCAATACATTTCAAAGTGCTAAAAATTGTCTAAACTTATGATCTGCAATTTTTTTTTAAATTGACTTTCTCAGTTTTAATTTTTTTTAAATTGGTTTTTCTTGTCGGGAAAATTATTTGAAAGAGTGGAAATGCTTTTAACTTATTCACATAATTAGTGCGTTAAAATTGCAATACATTTCAAAGTGTAGAAAATTGTCTAACTTATGATCTGCAATTGTTTTTCAAATCACATTCTACTCAGTTTTGATTTTTAAAAACCTTTTTTTTTGGCAGTAAAATTACTTGAAAGTCTGTGGAAATGCTTTTAACTTAGCCACATAATTAGTACGTTAAAATTGCAATACATTTAAAAGTACTGAAAATTGTCTAAACTTATGATCTGCAATTATTTTTAAAATCATTTTCTACTCAGTTTGGATTTTTTTTCAATTGATTTTTCTTATTAGTAAAATTACTTAAAAATCAGTGGAAATGCTTTTAACTTATCCACATAGTTAGTGCGTTAAAATTGCAATACATTTCTAAGTGCTGAAAATTGTCTAAACTTATGATCTGCAATTTTTTTTTAAATTGACTCTCAGTTTTAATTTTTTTTAAATTGGTTTTTCTTGTCGGGAAAATTACTCGAAAGAGTGGAAATGCTTTTAACTTATTCACATAATTAGTGCGTTAAAATTGCAATACATTTCAAAGTGTAGAAAATTGTCTAACTTATGATCTGCAATTGTTTTTCAAATCACCTTCTACTCAGTTTTGATTTTAAAAAATCTGTTTTTTTTGGCAGTAAAATTACTTGAAAGTCTGTGGAAATGCTTTTAACTTAGCCACATAATTAGTACGTTAAAATTGCAATACATTTCAAAGTGCTGAAAATTGTCTAAACTTATGATCTGCAATTATTTTTAAAATCATTTTCTACTAAGTTATGATTTTTTTTCAATTGATTTTTCTTGTTAGTAAAATTACTTAAAAATCAGTGGAAATGCTTTTAACTTGTCCACATAGTTAGTGCGTTAAAATTGCAATACATTTCAAACTGCTGAAAATTGTCTAAAATTATGATCTGCAATTTATTTTCAAATCATTTTCTCCTCTGGATTTTTTTTCAATTGATTTTCCCTGTTAGTAAAATTACTTAAAAATCAGTGGAAATGCTTTTAACTTATCCACATAATTAGTGCGTTAAAATTGCAATACATTTCAAAGTGCTAAAAATTCTCTAAACTTATGATCTGCAATTTTTTTTTAAATTGACTTTCTCAGTTTTAATTTTTTTTAAATTGGTTTTTCTTGTCGGGAAAATTATTTGAAAGAGTGGAAATGCTTTTAACTTATTCACATAATTAGTGCGTTAAAATTTCAATACATTTCAAAGTGTAGAAAATTGTCTAACTTATGATCTGCAATTGTTTTTCAAATCACATTCTACTCAGTTTTGATTTTAAAAAATCTGTTTTTTTGGGCAGTAAAATTACTTGAAAGTCTGTGGAAATGCTTTTAACTTAGCCACATAATTAGTACGTTAAAATTGCAATACATTTCAAAGTGCTGAAAATTGTCTAAACTTATGATCTGCAATTTATTTTCAAATCATTTTCTACTCTGGATTTTTTTTCAATTGATTTTTCTTGTTAGTAAAATTACTTAAAAATCAGTGGAAATGCTTTTAACTTATCCACATATTTAGTGCGTTAAAATTGCAATACATTTCAAAGTGATAAAAATTCTCTAAACTTATGATCTGCAATTTATTTTTAAATTGACTTTCTCAGTTTTAATTTTTTTTAAATTGGTTTTTCTTGTCGGGAAAATTACTTGAAAGAGTGGAAATGCTTTTAACTTATTCACATAATTAGTGCGTTAAAATTGCAATACATTTCAAAGTGTAGAAAATTGTCTAACTTATGATCTGCAATTGTTTTTCAAATCACCTTCTACTCAGTTTTGATTTTTAAAAATCTGTTTTTTTTTTGGCAGTAAAATTACTTGAAAGTCTGTGGAAATGCTTTTAACTTAGCCACATAATTAGTACGTTAAAATTGCAATACATTTAAAAGTGCTGAAAATTGTCTAAACTTATGATCTGCAATTATTTTTAAAATCATGTTCTACTCAGTTTGGATTTTTTTTCAATTGATTTTTCTTGTTAGTAAAATTACTTAAAAATCAGTGGAAATGCTTTTTACTTATTCACATAGTTAGTGCGTTAAAATTGCAATACATTTCAAAGTGCTGAAAATTGTCTAAACTTATGATCTGCAATTTATTTTCAAATCATTTTCTACTCTGGATTTTTTTTCAATTGATTTTTCTTGTTAGTAAAATTACTTAAAAATCAGTGGAAATGCTTTTAACTTATTCACATAATTAGTGCGTTAAAATTGCAATACATTTCAAAGTGCTAAAAATTATCTAAACTTATGATCTGCAATTTTTTTTTAAATTGACTTTCTCAGTTTTAATTTTTTTTAAATTGGTTTTTCTTGTCGGGAAAATTACTTGAAAGAGTGGAAATGCTTTTAACTTATTCACATAATTAGTGCGTTAAAATTGCAATACATTTCAAAGTGTAGAAAATTGTCTAACTTATGATCTGCAATTGTTTTTCAAATCACCTTCTACTCAGTTTTAATTTTAAAAAATCTGTTTTTTTTTGGCAGTAAAATTACTTGAAAGTCTGTGGAAATGCTTTTAACTTAGCCACATAATTAGTACGTTAAAATTGCAATACATTTCAAAGTGCTGAAAATTGTCTAAACTTATGATCTGCAATTATTTTTAAAATCATTTTCTACTAAGTTTGGATTTTTTTTCAATTGATTTTTCTTGTTAGTAAAATTACTTAAAAATCAGTGGAAATGCTTTTAACTTGTGCACATAGTTAGTGCGTTAAAATTGCAATACATTTCAAACTGCTGAAAATTGTCTAAACTTATGATCTGCAATTTATTTTCAAATCATTTTCTCCTCTGGATTTTTTTTCAATTGATTTTCCCTGTTAGTAAAATTACTTAAAAATCAGTGGAAATGCTTTTAACTTATCCACATAATTAGTGCGTTAAAATTGCAATACATTTCAAAGTGCTAAAAATTCTCTAAACTTATGATCTGCAATTTTTTTTTAAATTGACTTTCTCAGTTTTAATTTTTTTTAAATTGGTTTTTCTTGTCGGGAAAATTATTTTAAAGAGTGGAAATGCTTTTAACTTATTCACATAATTAGTGCGTTAAAATTGCAATACATTTCAAAGTGTAGAAAATTGTCTAACTTATGATCTGCAATTGTTTTTCAAATCACATTCTACTCAGTTTTATTTTTAAAAAATCTGTTTTTTTTGGCAGTAAAATTACTTGAAAGTCTGTGGAAATGCTTTTAACTTAGCCACATAATTAGTACGTTAAAATTGCAATACATTTAAAAGTGCTGAAAATTGTCTAAACTTATGATCTGCAATTATTTTTAAAATCATTTTCTACTAAGTTATGATTTTTTTTCAATTGATTTTTCTTGTTAGTAAAATTACTTAAAAATCAGTGGAAATGCTTTTAACTTATCCACATAGTTAGTGCGTTAAAATTGCAATACATTTCAAAGTGCTGAAAATTGTCTAAAATTATGATCTGCAATTTATTTTCAAATCATTTTCTACTGTAAATTTTTTTTCAATCGATTTTTCCTGTTGGTGAAATTACTTAAAAATCAGTGGAAATGCTTTTAACTTATCCACATAGTTAGTGCGTTAAAATTGCAATACATTTCAAAGTGCTGAAAATTGTCTAAACTTATGATCTGCAATTTATTTTCAAATCATTTTCAACTCTGGATTTTTTTCAATTGATTTTTCTTGTTAGTAAAATTACTTAAAAATCAGTGGAAATGCTTTTAACTTGTCCACATAGTTAGTGCGTTAAAATTGCAATACATTTCAAACTGCTGAAAATTGTCTAAACTTATGATCTGCAATTTATTTTCAAATCATTTTCTCCTCTGGATTTTTTATTCAATTGATTTTTCCTGTTAGTAAAATTACTTAAAAATCAGTGGAAATGCTTTTAACTTATTCACATAATTAGTGCGTTAAAATTGCAATACATTTCAAAGTGCTAAAAATTCTCTAAACTTATGATCTGCAATTTTATTTTAAATTGACTTTCTCAGTTTTAATTTTTTTTAAATTGGTTTTTCTTGTCGGGAAAATTATTTGAAAGAGTGGAAATGCTTTTAACTTATTCACATAATTAGTGCGTTAAAATTGCAATACATTTCAAAGTGTAGAAAATTGTCTAACTTATGATCTGCAATTGTTTTTCAAATCACATTCTACTCAGTTTTGATTTTTAAAAACCTTTTTTTTTGGCAGTAAAATTACTTGAAAGTCTGTGGAAATGCTTTTAACTTAGCCACATAATTAGTACGTTAAAATTGCAATACATTTAAAAGTACTGAAAATTGTCTAAACTTATGATCTGCAATTATTTTTAAAATCATTTTCTACTAATTTTGGATTTTTTTTCAATTGATTTTTCTTGTTAGTAAAATTACTTAAAAATCAGTGGAAATGCTTTTAACTTGTCCACATAGTTAGTGCGTTAAAATTGCAATACATTTCAAACTGCTGAAAATTGTCTAAAATTATGATCTGCAATTTATTTTCAAATCATTTTCTCCTCTGGATTTTTTTTCAATTGATTTTCCCTGTTAGTAAAATTACTTAAAAATCAGTGGAAATGCTTTTAACTTATCCACATAATTAGTGCGTTAAAATTGCAATACATTTCAAAGTGCTAAAAATTCTCTAAACTTATGATCTGCAATTTTTTTTTAAATTGACTTTCTCAGTTTTAATTTTTTTTAAATTGGTTTTTCTTGTCGGGAAAATTATTTGAAAGAGTGGAAATGCTTTTAACTTATTCACATAATTAGTGCGTTAAAATTGCAATACATTTCAAAGTGTAGAAAATTGTCTAACTTATGATCTGCAATTTATTTTCAAATCATTTTCTACTCTGGATTTTTTTTCAATTGATTTTTCTTGTTAGTAAAATTACTTAAAAATCAGTGGAAATGCTTTTAACTTATCCACATATTTAGTGCGTTAAAATTGCAATACATTTCAAAGTGCTAAAAATTCTCTAAACTTATGATCTGCAATTTATTTTTAAATTGACTTTCTCAGTTTTAATTTTTTTTAAATTGGTTTTTCTTGTCGGGAAAATTACTTGAAAGAGTGGAAATGCTTTTAACTTATTCACATAATTAGTGCGTTAAAATTGCAATACATTTCAAAGTGTAGAAAATTGTCTAACTTATGATCTGCAATTGTTTTTCAAATCATCTACTACTCAGTTTTGATTTTTAAAAATCTGGTTTTTTTTGGCAGTAAAATTACTTGAAAGTCTGTGGAAATGCTTTTAACTTAGCCACATAATTAGTACGTTAAAATTGCAATACATTTAAAAGTGCTGAAAATTGTCTAAACTTATGATCTGCAATTATTTTTAAAATCATTTTCTACTCAGTTTGGATTTTTTTTCAATTGATTTTTCTTGTTAGTAAAATTACTTAAAAATCAGTGGAAATGCTTTTTACTTATCCACATAGTTAGTGCGTTAAAATTGCAATACATTTCAAAGTGCTGAAAATTGTCTAAACTTATGATCTGCAATTTATTTTCAAATCATTTTCTACTCTGGATTTTTTTTCAATTGATTTTTCTTGTTAGGAAAATTACTTAAAAATCAGTGGAAATGCTTTTAACTTATCCACATAATTAGTGCGTTAAAATTGCAATACATTTCAAAGTGCTAAAAATTCTCTAAACTTATGATCTGCAATTTTTTTTTAAATTGACTTTCTCAGTTTTAATTTTTTTTAAATTGGTTTTTCTTGTCGGGAAAATTATTTGAAAGAGTGGAAATGCTTTTAACTTATTCACATAATTAGTGCGTTAAAATTGCAATACATTTCAAAGTGTAGAAAATTGTCTAACTTATGATCTGCAATTGTTTTTCAAATCACATTCTACTCAGTTTTGATTTTAAAAAATCTGTTTTTTTGGGCAGTAAAATTACTTGAAAGTCTGTGGAAATGCTTTTAACTTAGCCACATAATTAGTACGTTAAAATTGCAATACATTTAAAAGTGCTGAAAATTGTCTAAACTTATGATCTGCAATTATTTTTAAAATCATTTTCTACTCAGGATTTTTTTTCAATTGATTTTTCTTGTTAGTAAAATTACTTAAAAATCAGTGGAAATGCTTTTTACTTATCCACATAATTAGTACGTTAAAATTGCAATACATTTCAAAGTGCTAAAAATTCTCTAAACTTATGATCTGCAAGTGTTTTTCAAATCACCTTCTACTCAGTTTTGATTTTAAAAAATCTCTTTTTTTTGGCAGTAAAATTACTTGAAAGTCTGTGGAAATGCTTTTAACGTAGCCACATAATTAGTACGTTAAAATTGCAATACATTTAAAAGTGCTGAAAAGTGTCTAAACTTATGATCTGCAATTAATTTAAAAATCATTTTCTACTCAGTTTGTATTTTTTTTCAATTGATTTTTCTTGTTAGTAAAATTACTTAAAAATCAGTGGAAATGCTTTTAACTTGTCCACATAGTTAGTGCGTTAAAATTGCAATACATTTCAAACTGCTGAAAATTGTCTAAACTTATGATCTGCAATTTATTGTTAAATCATTTTCTCCTCTGCATTTTTTTTCAATTGATTTTTCCTGTTAGTAAAATTACTTAAAAATCAGTGGAAATGATTTTAACTTATCCATATAATTAGTGCGTTAAAATTGCAATACATTTCAAAGTGCTAAAAATTCTCTAAACTTATGATCTGCAATTTTTTTTAAAAATTGACTTTCTCAGTTTTAATTTTTTTTAAATTGGTTTTTCTTGTCGGGAAAATTACTTGAAAGAGTGGAAATGCTTTTAACTTATTCACAAAATTAGTGCGTTAAAATTGCAATACATTTCAAAGTGCTGAAAATTGTCTAAACTTATGATCTGCAATTTATTTTCAAATCATTTTCTACTCTGGATTTTTTTTCAATTGATTTTTCTTGTTAGTAAAATTACTTAAAAATCAGTGGAAATGCTCTTAACTTATCCACATAGTTAGTGCGTTAAAATTGCAATACATTTCAAAGTGCTGAAAATTGTCTAAACTTATGATTTGCAATTTATTTTCAAATCATTTTCTACTCTGGATTTTTTGTCAATTGATTTTTCTTGTTAGTAAAATTACTTAAAAATCAGTGGAAATGCTTTTAACTTATCCACATAATTAGTGCGTTAAAATTGCAATACATTTCAAAGTGCTAAAAATTCTCTAAACTTATGATCTGCAATTTTTTTTTAAATTGACTTTCTCAGTTTAAATTTTTTTTTAAATGGTTTTTCTTGTCGGGAAAATTACTTGAAAGAGTGGAAATGCTTTTAACTTATTCACATAATTATTGCGTTAAAATTGCAATACATTTCAAAATGATGAAAATTGTCTAAATTTATGATTTGCAATTTTATTTTAATATGCCTTCTACTCACTTTTTATTTTAGAAAAATTAGTTTTTCTTATCAGTAAAATTACTTGAAAGTCAGTGGAAATGCTTTTAACGTATCCACATAATTAGTAAAATTGCAATACATTTCAAAGTGTAGAAAATTGTCTAACTTATGATCTGCAATTGTTTTTCAAATCACCTTCTACTCAGTTTTGATTTTAAAAAATTTGTTTTTTTTTGGCAGTAAAATTACTTGAAAGTCTGTGGAAATGCTTTTAACTTAGCCACATAAGTAGTACGTTAAAATTGCAATACATTTAAAAGTGCTGAAAATTGTCTAAACTTATGATCTGCAATTATTTTTTAAATCATTTTCTACTCAGTTTGGATTTTTTTTCAATTGATTTTTCTTGTTAGTAAAATTACTTAAAAATCAGTGGAAATGCTTTTAACTTGTCCACATAGTTAGTGCGTTAAAATTGCAATACATTTCAAACTGCTGAAAACTGTCTAAACTTATGATCTGCAATTTATTTTCAAATCATTTTCTACTCTAAATTTTTTTTCAATTGATTTTTCCTGTTAGTGAAATTACTTAAAAATCAGTGGAAATGCTTTTAACTTATCCACAAAGTTAGTGCGTTAAAATTGCAATACATTTCAAAGTGCTGAAAATTGTCTAAACTTATGATCTGCAATTATTTTTTAAATCATTTTCTACTCATTGGATTTTTTTTCAATTGATTTTTCTTGTTAGTAAAATTACTTAAAAATCAGTGGAAATGCTTTTAACTTATCCACATAATTAGTACGTTAAAATTGCAATACATTTCAAAGTGCTAAAAATTCTCTAAACTTATGATCTGCAATTTTTTTTTAAATTGACTTTCTCAGTTTTAATTTTTTTTTTAATGGTTTTTCTTGTCGGGAAAATTACTTGAAAGAGTGGAAATGCTTTTAACTTATTCACATAATTAGTGCGTTAAAATTGCAATACATTTCAAATGATGAAAATTGTCTAAATTTATGATTTGCATTTTTATTTTAATGTGCCTTCTACTCACTTTTCATTTTAGAAAAATTAGTTTTTCTTATCAGTAAAATTACTTGAAAGTCAGTGGAAATGCTTTTAACGTATCCACATAATTAGTGCGTTAAAGTTGCAATACATTTCAAAGTGTAGAAAATTGTCTAACTTATGATCTGCAAGTGTTTTTCAAATCACCTTCTACTCAGTTTTGATTTTAAAAAATCTCTTTTTTTTGGCAGTAAAATTACTTGAAAGTCTGTGGAAATGCTTTTAACGTAGCCACATAATTAGTACGTTAAAATTGCAATACATTTAAAAGTGCTGAAAATTGTCTAAACTTATGATCTGCAATTATTTTTAAAATCATTTTCTACTCAGTTTGGATTTTTTTTCAATTGATTTTTCTTGTTAGTAAAATTACTTAAAAATCAGTGGAAATGCTTTTAACTTGTCCACATAGTTAGTGCGTTAAAATTGCAATACATTTCAAACTGCTGAAAATTGTCTAAACTTATGATCTGCAATTTATTTTCAAATCATTTTCTCCTCCGCATTTTTTTTCAATTGATTTTTCCTGTTAGTAAAATTACTTAAAAATCAGTGGAAATGCTTTTAACTTATCCACATAATTAGTGCGTTAAAATTGCAATACATTTCAAAGTGCTAAAAATTCTCTAAACTTATGATCTGCAATTTTTTTTTAAAATTGACTTTCTCAGTTTTAATTTTTTTTTAATTGGTTTTTCTTGTCGGGAAAATTACTTGAAAGAGTGGAAATGCTTTTAACTTATTCACATAATTAGTGCGTTAAAATTGCAATACATTTCAAAATGATGAAAATTGTCTAAATTTATGATTTGCAATTTTATTTCAATATGCCTTCTACTCACTTTTTATTTTAGAAAAATTAGTTTTTCTTATCAGTAAAATTACTTGAAAGTCAGTGGAAATGCTTTTAACGTATCCACATAATTAGGGCGTTGAAATTGCAATACATTTCAAAATGTAGAAAATTGTCTAACTTATGATCTGCAATTGTTTTTCAAATCACCTTCTACTCAGTTTTGATTTTAAAAAATTTGTTTTTTTTTGGCAGTAAAATTACTTGAAAGTCTGTGGAAATGCTTTTAACTTAGCCACATAAGTAGTACGTTAAAATTGCAATACATTTAAAAATGCTGAAAATTGTCTAAACTTATGATCTGCAATTTTTTTTTAAATTGACTTTCTCAGTTTTAATTTTTTTTTAAATTGGTTTTTCTTGTCGGGAAAATTACTTGAAAGAGTGGAAATGCTTTCAACTTATTCACATAATTAGTGCGTTAAAATTGCAATACATTTCAAAGTGTAGAAAATTGTCTAACTTATGATCTGCAATTTATTTTCAAATCATTTTCTACTCTGGATTTTTTTTCAATTGATTTTTCTTTAGTAAAATTACTTAAAAATCAGTGGAAATGCTTTTAACTTATCCACATAGTTAGTGCGTTAAAATTGCAATACATTTCAAAGTGCTGAAAATTGTCTAAACTTATGATCTGCAATTTATTTTCAAATCATTTTCTACTCTGGATTTTTTTTTCAATTGATTTTTCTTGTTTGTAAAATTACTTAAAAATCAGTGGAAATGCTTTTAACTTATCCACATAATTAGTGCGTTAAAATTGCAATACATTTCAAAGTGCTAAAAATTCTCTAAACTTATGATCTGCAATTTTTTTTTAAATTGACTTTCTCAGTTTTAATTTTTTTTAAATGGTTTTTCTTGTCGGGAAAATTACTTGAAAGAGTGGAAATACTTTTAACTTATTCACATAATTAGTGCGTTAAAATTGCAATACATTTCAAAATGATGAAAATTGTCTTAATTTATGATTTGCAATTTTATTTTAATATGCCTTCTACTCACTTTTTATTTTAGAAAAATTAGTTTTTCTTATCAGTAAAATTACTTGAAAGTCAGTGGAAATGCTTTTAACGTATCCACATAATTAGTGCGTTAAAATTGCAATACATTTCAAAGTGTAGAAAATTGTCTAACTTATGATCTGCAATTGTTTTTAAATCACCTTCTACTCAGTTTTGATTTTAAAAAATTTGTTCTTTTTTGGCAGTAAAATTACTTGAAAGTCTGTGGAAATGCTTTTAACTTAGCCACATAAGTAGTACGTTAAAATTGCAATACATTTAAAAGTGCTGAAAATTGTCTAAACTTATGATCTGCAATTATTTTTAAAATCATTTTCTACTCAGTTTAGATTTTTTTTCAATTGATTTTTCTTGTTAGTAAAATTACTTAAAAATCAGTGGAAATGCTTTTAACTTGTCCAAATAGTTAGTGCGTTAAAATTGCAATACATTTCAAACTGCTAAAAATTCTCTAAACTTATGATCTGCAATTTTTTTTTTAAATTGACTTTCTCAGTTTTAATTTTTTTTAAATTGGTTTTTCTTGTCGGGAAAATTACTTGAAAGAGGGGAAATGCTTTTAACTTATTCACATAATTAGTGCGTTAAAATTGCAATACATTTCAAAATGATGAAAATTGTCTAAATTTATGATTTGCAATTTTATTTTAATATGCCTTCTACTCACTTTTTATTTTAGAAAAATTAGTTTTTCTTATCAGTAAAATTACTTGAAAGTCAGTGGAAATGCTTTTAACGTATCCACATAATTAGGGCGTTAAAATTGCAATACATTTCAAAGTGTAGAAAATTGTCTAACTTATGATCTGCAATTGTTTTTCAAATCACCTTCTACTCAGTTTTGATTTTAAAAAATTTGTTTTTTTTTGGCAGTAAAATTACTTGAAAGTCTGTGGAAATGCTTTTAACTTAGCCACATAAGTAGTACGTTAAAATTGCAATACATTTAAAAGTGCTGAAAATTGTCTAAACTTATGATCTGCAATTTTTTTTTAAATTGACTTTCTCAGTTTTAATTTTTTTTTTAATTGGTTTTTCTTGTCGGGAAAATTACTTGAAAGAGTGGAAATGCTTTCAACTTATTCACATAATTAGTGCGTTAAAATTGCAATACATTTCAAAGTGTAGAAAATTGTCTAACTTATGATCTGCAATTTATTTTCAAATCATTTTCTACTCTGGATTTTTTTTCAATTGATTTTTCTTGTTAGTAAAATTACTTAAAAATCAGTGGAAATGCTTTTAACTTATCCACATAGTTAGTGCGTTAAAATTGCAATACATTTCAAAGTGCTGAAAATTGTCTAAACTTATGATCTGCAATTTTTTTTCAAATCATTTTCTACTCTGGATTTTTTTTCAATTGATTTTTCCTGTTAGTAAAATTACTTAAAAATCAGTGGAAATGCTTTTAACTTATCCACATAATTAGTGCGTTAAAATTGCAATACATTTCAAAGTGCTAAAAATTCTCTAAACTTATGATCTGCAATTTTTTTTTAAATTGACTTTCTCAGTTTTAATTTTTTTTAAATGGTTTTTCTTGTCGGAAAAATTACTTGAAAGAGTGGAAATACTTTTAACTTATCCACATAATTAGTGCGTTAAAATTGCAATACATTTCAAAATGATGAAAATTGTCTAAATTTATGATTTGCAATTTTATTTTAATATGCCTTCTACTCACTTTTTATTTTAGAAAAATTAGTTTTTCTTATCAGTAAAATTACTTGAAAGTCAGTGGAAATGCTTTTAACGTATCCACATAATTAGTGCGTTAAAATTGCAATACATTTCAAAGTGTAGAAAATTGTCTAACTTATGATCTGCAATTGTTTTTCAAATCACTATCTACTCAGTTTTGATTTTAAAAAATTTGTTCTTTTTTGGCAGTAAAATTACTTGAAAGTCTGTGGAAATGCTTTTAACTTAGCCACATAAGTAGTACGTTAAAATTGCAATACATTTAAAAGTGCTGAAAATTGTCCAAACTTATGATCTGCAATTATTTTTTAAATCATTTTCTACTCATTGGATTTTTTGTCAATTGATTTTTCTTGTTAGTAAAATTACTTAAAAATCAGTGGAAATGCTTTTAACTTATCCACATAATTAGTACGTTAAAATTGCAATACATTTCAAAGTGCTAAAAATTCTCTAAACTTATGATCTGCAATTTTTTTTTTAAATTGACTTTCTCAGTTTTAATTTTTTTTAAATTGGTTTTTCTTGTCGGGAAAATTACTTGAAAGAGTGGAAATGCTTTTAACTTATTCACATAATTAGTGCGTTAAAATTGCAATACATTTCAAAGTGTAGAAAATTGTCTAACTTATGATCTGCAAGTGTTTTTCAAATCACCTTCTACTCAGTTTTGATTTTAAAAAATCTCTTTTTTTTGGCAGTAAAATTACTTGAAAGTCTGTGGAAATGCTTTTAACGTAGCCACATAATTAGTACGTTAAAATTGCAATACATTTAAAAGTGCTGAAAATTGTCTAAACTTATGATCTGCAATGATTTTTAAAATCATTTTCTACTCAGTTTGGATTTTTTTTCAATTGATTTTTCTTGTTAGTAAAATTACTTAAAAATCAGTGGAAATGCTTTTAACTTGTCCAAATAGTTAGTGCGTTAAAATTGCAATACATTTCAAAGTGTAGAAAATTGTCTAACTTATGATCTGCAATTTATTTTCAAATCATTTTCTACTCTGGATTTTTTTTCAATTGATTTTTCTTGTTAGTAAAATTACTTAAAAATCAGTGGAAATGGTTTAAACTTATTCACATAATTAGTGCGTTAAAATTGCAATACATTTCAAAATGATGAAAATTGTCTAAATTTATGATTTGCAATTTTATTTTAATATGCCTTCTACTCACTTTTTATTTTAGAAAAATTAGTTTTTCTTATCAGTAAAATTACTTGAAAGTCAGTGGAAATGCTTTTAACGTATCCACATAATTAGGGCGTTAAAATTGCAATACATTTCAAAGTGTAGAAAATTGTCTAACTTATGATCTGCAATTGTTTTTCAAATCACCTTCTACTCAGTTTTGATTTTAAAAAATTTGTTTTTTTTTGGCAGTAAAATTACTTGAAAGTCTGTGGAAATGCTTTTAACTTAGCCACATAAGTAGTACGTTAAAATTGCAATACATTTAAAAGTGCTGAAAATTGTCTAAACTTATGATCTGCAATTTTTTTTTAAATTGACTTTCTCAGTTTTAATTTTTTTTTTAATTGGTTTTTCTTGTCGGGAAAATTACTTGAAAGAGTGGAAATGCTTTCAACTTATTCACATAATTAGTGCGTTAAAATTGCAATACATTTCAAAGTGTAGAAAGTTGTCTAACTTATGATCTGCAATTTATTTTCAAATCATTTTCTACTCTGGATTTTTTTTCAATTGATTTTTCTTGTTAGTAAAATTACTTAAAAATCAGTGGAAATGCTTTTAACTTATCCACATAGTTAGTGCGTTAAAATTGCAATACATTTCAAAGTGCTGAAAATTGTCTAAACTTATGATCTGCAATTTTTTTTCAAATCATTTTCTACTCTGGATTTTTTTTCAATTGATTTTTCCTGTTAGTAAAATTACTTAAAAATCAGTGGAAATGCTTTTAACTTATCCACATAATTAGTGCGTTAAAATTGCAATACATTTCAAAGTGCTAAAAATTCTCTAAACTTATGATCTGCAATTTTTTTTTAAATTGACTTTCTCAGTTTTAATTTTTTTTAAATGGTTTTTCTTGTCGGAAAAATTACTTGAAAGAGTGGAAATACTTTTAACTTATTCACATAATTAGTGCGTTAAAATTGCAATACATTTCAAAATGATGAAAATTGTCTAAATTTATGATTTGCAATTTTATTTTAATATGCCTTCTACTCACTTTTTATTTTAGAAAAATTAGTTTTTCTTATCAGTAAAATTACTTGAAAGTCAGTGGAAATGCTTTTAACGTATCCACATAATTAGTGCGTTAAAATTGCAATACATTTCAAAGTGTAGAAAATTGTCTAACTTATGATCTGCAATTGTTTTTCAAATCACTATCTACTCAGTTTTGATTTTAAAAAATTTGTTCTTTTTTGGTCGTAAAATTACTTGAAAGTCTGTGGAAATGCTTTTAACTTAGCCACATAAGTAGTACGTTAAAATTGCAATACATTTAAAAGTGCTGAAAATTGTCTAAACTTATGATCTGCAATTTATTTTCAAATCATTTTCTACTCTAAATTTTTTTTCAATTTTTTTTCCTGTTAGTGAAATTACTTAAAAATCAGTGGAAATGCTTTTAACTTATCCACAAAGTTAGTGCGTTAAAATTGCAATACATTTCAAAGTGCTGAAAATTGTCAGAACTTATGATCTGCAATTATTTTTTAAATCATTTTCTACTCATTGGATTTTTTGTCAATTGATTTTTCTTGTTAGTAAAATTACTTAAAAATCAGTGGAAATGCTTTTAACTTATCCACATAATTAGTACGTTAAAATTGCAATACATTTCAAAGTGCTAAAAATTCTCTAAACTTATGATCTGCAATTTTTTTTTAAATTGACTTTCTCAGTTTTAATTTTTTTTTAAATGGTTTTTCTTGTCGGGAAAATTACTTGAAAGAGTGGAAATGCTTTTAACTTATTCACATAATTAGTGCGTTAAAATTGCAATACATTTCAAAATGATGAAAATTGTCTAAATTTATGATTTGCAATTTTATTTTAATGTGCCTTCTACTCACTTTTTATTTTAGAAAAATTAGTTTTTCTTATCAGTAAAATTACTTGAAAGTCAGTGGAAATGCTTTTAACGTATCCACATAATTAGTGCGTTAAAATTGCAATACATTTCAAAGTGTAGAAAATTGTCTAACTTATGATCTGCAAGTGTTTTTCAAATCACCTTCTACTCAGTTTTGATTTTAAAAAATCTCTTTTTTTTGGCAGTAAAATTACTTGAAAGTCTGTGGAAATGCTTTTAACGTAGCCACGTAATTAGTACGTTAAAATTGCAATACATTTAAAAGTGCTGAAAATTGTCTAAACTTATGATCTGCAATGATTTTTTAAATCATTTTCTACTCAGTTTGGATTTTTTTTCAATTGATTTTTCTTGTTAGTAAAATTACTTAAAAATCAGTGGAAATGCTTTTAACTTGTCCAAATAGTTAGTGCGTTAAAATTGCAATACATTTCAAAGTGTAGAAAATTGTCTAACTTATGATCTGCAATTTATTTTCAAATCATTTTCTACTCTGGATTTTTTTTCAATTGATTTTTCTTGTTAGTAAAATTACTTAAAAATCAGTGGAAATGCTTTTAACTTATCCACATAGTTAGTGCGTTAAAATTGCAATACATTTCAAAGTGCTGAAAATTGTCTAAACTTATGATCTGCAATTTATTTTCAAATCATTTTCTACTCTGGATTTTTTTTCAATTGATTTTTCTTGTTTGTAAAATTACTTAAAAATCAGTGGAAATGCTTTTAACTTATCCACATAATTAGTGCGTTAAAATTGCAATACATTTCAAAGTGCTAAAAATTCTCTAAACTTATGATCTGCAATTTTTTTTTAAATTGACTTTCTCAGTTTTAATTTTTTTTAAATGGTTTTTCTTGTCGGGAAAATTACTTGAAAGAGTGGAAATACTTTTAACTTATTCACATAATTAGTGCGTTAAAATTGCAATACATTTCAAAATGATGAAAATTGTCTAAATTTATGATTTGCAATTTTTTTTTAATATGCCTTCTACTCACTTTTTATTTTAGAAAAATTAGTTTTTCTTATCAGTAAAATTACTTGAAAGTCAGTGGAAATGCTTTTAACGTATCCACATAATTAGTGCGTTAAAATTGCAATACATTTCAAAGGGTAGAAAATTGTCTAACTTATGATCTGCAAGTGTTTTTCAAATCACCTTCTACTCAGTTTTGATTTTAAAAAATCTCTTTTTTTTGGCAGTAAAATTACTTGAAAGTCTGTGGAAATGCTTTTAACGTAGCCACATAATTAGTACGTTAAAATTGCAATACATTTAAAAGTGCTGAAAATTGTCTAAACTTATGATCTGCAATTTATTTTCAAATCATTTTCTACTCTAAATTTTTTTTCAATTGATTTTTCCTGTTAGTGAAATTACTTAAAAATCAGTGGAAATGCTTTTAACTTATCCACAAAGTTAGTGCGTTAAAATTGCAATACATTTCAAAGTGTAGAAAATTGTCTAACTTATGATCTGCAATTGTTTTTCAAATCACCTTCTACTCAGTTTTGATTTTTAAAAATTTGTTTTTTTTGGCAGTAAAATTACTTGAAAGTCTGTGGAAATGCTTTTAACTTAGCCACATAATTAGTACGTTAAAATTGCAATACATTTAAAAGTGCTGAAAATTGTCTAAACTTATGATCTGCAATTATTTTTTAAATCATTTTCAACTCAGTTTGGATTTTTTTTCAATTCATTTTTCTTGTTAGTAAAATTATTTAAAAATCAGTGGAAATGCTTTTAACTTGTCCACATAGTTAGTGCGTTAAAATTGCAATACATTTCAAACTGCTGAAAATTGTCTAAACTTATGATCTGAAATTTATTTTCAAATCATTTTCTACTCTAAATTTTTTTTCAATTGATTTTTCCTGTTAGTGAAATTACTTAAAAATCAGTGGAAATGCTTTTAACTTATCCACATAATTAGTGCGTTAAAATTGCAATACATTTCAAAGTGCTAAAAATTCTCTAAACTTATGATCTGCAATTTTTTTTAAAATTGACTTTCTCAGTTTTAATTTTTTTTTAAATTGGTTTTTCTTGTCGGGAAAATTACTTGAAAGAGTGGAAATGCTTTCAACTTATTCACATAATTAGTGCGTTAAAATTGCAATACATTTCAAAGTGTAGAAAATTGTCTAACTTATGATCTGCAATTGTTTTTCAAATCACCTTCTACTCAGTTTTGATTTTAAAAAATTTGTTTTTTTTTGGCAGTAAAATTACTTGAAAGTCTGTGGAAATGCTTTTAACTTAGCCACATAAGTAGTACGTTAAAATTGCAATACATTTAAAAGTGCTGAAAATTGTCTAAACTTATGATCTGCAATTTTTTTTTAAATTGACTTTCTCAGTTTTAATTTTTTTTTTAATTGGTTTTTCTTGTCGGGAAAATTACTTGAAAGAGTGGAAATGCTTTCAACTTATTCACATAATTAGTGCGTTAAAATTGCAATACATTTCAAAGTGTAGAAAATTGTCTAACTTATGATCTGCAATTTATTTTCAAATCATTTTCTACTCTGGATTTTTTTTCAATTGATTTTTCTTGTTAGTAAAATTACTTAAAAATCAGTGGAAATGCTTTTAACTTATCCACATAGTTAGTGCGTTAAAATTGCAATACATTTCAAAGTGCTGAAAATTGTCTAAACTTATGATCTGCAATTTTTTTTCAAATCATTTTCTACTCTGGATTTTTTTTCAATTGATTTTTCCTGTTAGTAAAATTACTTAAAAATCAGTGGAAATGCTTTTAACTTATCCACATAATTAGTGCGTTAAAATTGCAATACATTTCAAAGTGCTAAAAATTCTCTAAACTTGCGATCTGCAATTTTTTTTTAAATTGACTTTCTCAGTTTTAATTTTTTTTAAATGGTTTTTCTTGTCGGAAAAATTACTTGAAAGAGTGGAAATACTTTTAACTTATTCACATAATTAGTGCGTTAAAATTGCAATACATTTCAAAATGATGAAAATTGTCTAAATTTATGATTTGCAATTTTATTTTAATATGCCTTCTACTCACTTTTTATTTTAGAAAAATTAGTTTTTCTTATCAGTAAAATTACTTGAAAGTCAGTGGAAATGCTTTTAACGTATCCACATAATTAGTGCGTTAAAATTGCAATACATTTCAAAGTGTAGAAAATTGTCTAACTTATGATCTGCAATTGTTTTTCAAATCACCTTCTACTCAGTTTTGATTTTAAAAAATTTGTTCTTTTTTGGCAGTAAAATTACTTGAAAGTCTGTGGAAATGCTTTTAACTTAGCCACATAAGTAGTACGTTAAAATTGCAATACATTTCAAAGTGCTGAAAATTGTCTAAACTTATGATCTGCAATTTATTTTCAAATCATTTTCTACTCTAAATTTTTTTTCAATTGATTTTTCCTGTTAGTGAAATTACTTAAAAATCAGTGGAAATGCTTTTAACTTATCCACAAAGTTAGTGCGTTAAAATTGCAATACATTTCAAAGTGCTGAAATTTGTCCAAACTTATGATCTGCAATTTATTTTCAAATCATTTTCTACTCTGGATTTTTTGTCAATTGATTTTTCTTGTTAGTAAAATTACTTAAAAATCAGTGGAAATGCTTTTAACTTATCCACATAGTTAGTGCGTTAAAATTGCAATACATTTCAAAGTGCTGAAAATTGTCTAAACTTATGATCTGCAATTTATTTTCAAATCATTTTCTACTCTGGATTTTTTTTCAATTGATTTTTCTTGTTTGTAAAATTACTTAAAAATCAGTGGAAATGCTTTTAACTTATCCACATAATTAGTGCGTTAAAATTGCAATACATTTCAAAGTGCTAAAAATTCTCTAAACTTATGATCTGCAATTTTTTTTTAAATTGACTTTCTCAGTTTTAATTTTTTTTAAATGGTTTTTCTTGTCGGGAAAATTACTTGAAAGAGTGGAAATACTTTTAACTTATTCACATAATTAGTGCGTTAAAATTGCAATACATTTCAAAATGATGAAAATTGTCTAAATTTATGATTTGCAATTTTATTTTAATATGCCTTCTACTCACTTTTTATTTTAGAAAAATTAGTTTTTCTTATCAGTAAAATTACTTGAAAGTCAGTGGAAATGCTTTTAAGGTATCCACATAATTAGTGCGTTAAAATTGCAATACATTTCAAAGTGTAGAAAATTGTCTAACTTATGATCTGCAAGTGTTTTTCAAATCACCTTCTACTCAGTTTTGATTTTAAAAAATCTCTTTTTTTTGGCAGTAAAATTACTTGAAAGTCTGTGGAAATGCTTTTAACGTAGCCACATAATTAGTACGTTAAAATTGCAATACATTTAAAAGTGCTGAAAATTGTCTAAACTTATGATCTGCAATTTATTTTCAAATCATTTTCTACTCTAAATTTTTTTTCAATTGATTTTTCCTGTTAGTGAAATTACTTAAAAATCAGTGGAAATGCTTTTAACTTATCCACAAAGTTAGTGCGTTAAAATTGCAATACATTTCAAAGTGTAGAAAATTGTCTAACTTATGATCTGCAATTGTTTTTCAAATCACCTTCTACTCAGTTTTGATTTTTAAAAATTTGTTTTTTTTGGCAGTAAAATTACTTGAAAGTCTGTGGAAATGCTTTTAACTTAGCCACATAATTAGTACGTTAAAATTGCAATACATTTAAAAGTGCTGAAAATTGTCTAAACTTATGATCTGCAATTATTTTTTAAATCATTTTCAACTCAGTTTGGATTTTTTTTCAATTCATTTTTCTTGTTAGTAAAATTATTTAAAAATCAGTGGAAATGCTTTTAACTTGTCCACATAGTTAGTGCGTTAAAATTGCAATACATTTCAAACTGCTGAAAATTGTCTAAACTTATGATCTGAAATTTATTTTCAAATCATTTTCTACTCTAAATTTTTTTTCAATTGATTTTTCCTGTTAGTGAAATTACTTAAAAATCAGTGGAAATGCTTTTAACTTATCCACATAATTAGTGCGTTAAAATTGCAATACATTTCAAAGTG
>JAVGWX010000244.1:0-68642 GCA_036924085.1 Ariolimax columbianus | reverse complement strand
GACAAATGTTTCAAAATGTTCCGACAATCGGGATTAAAATAAAAAGATGAATGGCTACATAAATTAAGTGGGGATTGAAGAAACTGAACTCCGGTCATGAGATAGACCCCCACACCCTCCCTCCCTGTCTGGTATTGGACAATACTTCATATCGTCGTGCAGTGGGACAGGAAGACAAGATCTGAACATGATCTTTACTAAGTACGGAATAAAATGTTTGCTAACGAAGGACCATTTTCAATTTATCAAATGCACCTCAAATCTGTCAGAGCACTTGTGAGATTTCGGCGAGACGGGAGGATAGGTGAGTGGGGGCAGCACCTCTCACTGTAGGATCCAGCGCAATCTTTAATATTGCCATCGATATTTTTAGCCTCTGCATTTAGCTGACTTTCTTCACACCGTTTCTGTCAGTTTCCGAACGCGCATTGTTTAGCGGTTCGTTGATTGGTGCCTCGCGCCCTCTCGAGAGCAGCAAGTGTCCTCTCATTTTTGGTATTTTTTATAAGTGATGAAAGCTTCTCGTTTGGCGTCAATC
Organism: Ariolimax columbianus; assembly: GCA_036924085.1. NCBI lineage: Eukaryota > Metazoa > Mollusca > Gastropoda > Stylommatophora > Arionidae > Ariolimax > Ariolimax columbianus. Next base: position 68,104 of record JAVGWX010000244.1, on the reverse strand, counting down.
CTGGTTCCATCCTTGCAAGATGGGTATCTAACCAATCGTGATTCGCCCGTTCTTTCATTTCAAACGTAGCTATTGCTGTATTTATAAATGGCATTTAGTATACTTCATACTAAGGTGTGGAATAGGCGAGGGATCATGACTCAAACAAAAATAAAGGTCTACGCTGCAATTGTTCTACCTACCCTCTTATATGCATGTGAGACCTGGACGGTCTATAGTCGTCATGCGAAAAATTAAACTACTTCCACATGCACTGCCTACGGAAACTACTGAGGATTAGATGACAGGATATATTGTCAAATAGAGAATGTGTTTGCGCGATCGGGCATGACAAGTAAACACACAATGATATTTGCAGCACAGCTTAGATTGGCTGGCCAAGTGGTGCGCATGTCAAATCAACGTACATCAAAAGATCTGCTCTATGGTGAACTCTGATGAAAAGGCAAGAGAGCAAGCGGTGGTCAGCGGAAACATAACAAGGACACTTAAGAGATCACCGATCCAGTGCAGCCATGATGACTGGGAAAGAATCGCAAACAATGCACAGACTGGCGCAGCGCTATTACGGATGGTTTTCAGAGACAAAGGCATCACGAATGAGACTATCCAGAGAGGATCGTTTCACAAGACTGCTCACATCAACCCTTCTTCAACCTCGGTGCAAGGGGGTGTCTTATTTCCATGTACTAAGTGCAGCAGACAATTCAAGGCTCAGATTTGCTTATTTAGCCATGCGAACAGTGAATGCTGACAAAGTGGCCCTCTTTGATTACGATTAACGAACAAGAACATAAATGGCACCTTTCACGAAAGTTCCACTTAGCTGTGGCGATACACTCTGATCCATTTTGAAAAGCAAGATTCAGGTCAGACACAAACCTCTCCAATTTGGTAAGAATCATCATCTGCGCAGTGTTGATGCGGGTATTCCCCATTTGGTTGGAGCGGTATATTTGTGCGAAGCTGCAAGCGTACCCTGCTACAAGAGCATGGTCAGAGTCGCAGCCTACACAGTGATAATTTCTCGTGAAAAGAACCATGTTTAGAACTGAGCGTTTGGTGACAACCAAGACGAAGTCTTTGATGTGACTTATAGTGTTTCCAGGATACTTTGTGTTGCGGCTTGGTATTGAAGAAAGTATTTATAATACATAGGTCTTGTTGAGTGCACAACTTCAGCAACCTCTGACCGTTGACATTTATATATCATGATGCCCGAGGCAGGTGGGACACGTTGCGTGGCCTCCAGATACTCTAGCATTGAAGTCGCCGAGAAGAAAGGGTGGTTCTTCCCTGGAGATGTTCTTGATCATTTCATCCAGCTGTCCATAGAATTGATCCTTCCTCCGAAGATGTCAGGGTTGGGGAACATACGCTAAGAATATAAACAAGACCAGGTGACGAGGCGAATGACCAGTAACCTCTGAGAGCCATAAAGGTGTTCTTAATGGCAAAAACAAGACCATGCTGTCGAGAATCCTCGGGTTCACGACTCTTCTACAAGAAAGTGTAGTTCTCCCTAAGTGAGCCATTAGAGGCAAGTCTTGTATCCAGTAGGACAACTATGTCCACGTTCAATCTGGAGAGCTTTATATAAATGATAGCTGTCTTCCTCACATCCAGCCCTTCTGAAGATCATCGGATATGCCTGTACACAAAATACGCATGTTCCATCTTGTAAATCTTCTTCTTCTGCGTACACAGTCAGACAGTAACCATTATTTTCTCGCATCTTGTAAATCGAAGAGCTAGTCTTCTTTTTATTTTTGGTTGTCTGGTGTAAATTTTACATCCACTTGTCAGGCGTGCCACTAATCTCCACGCAATTTATTGGAGCACGAAGCTGTTGGAGAGTCGACATCATATTGACCGGTGGCTGTCCATCTGAGGCGCGTGGTGGTCGACCAATGGGACGCGTTGATCCGGGTAGTGCTGGCTAGTTCTGGGACGATGAGAGTGCCATCGGATGCCTGGAGTAGTTAACAACTACGTTATCGACCACGGGCAACGACCTCACAAGCTGAGCTGGCGCCAAATTGTCATGACTCTTTATAACTATTTCACAGAAAACGTCTGGTTTTATATATCCATGCAGTATTCATAACACATCAACGTCGTAATGAAAATAGGGGCACTTGTAAAAACTGAAGTTGGTAGATTAATTAATTATTGAAAGATATATAAATTCCAACGGCACGTATTTCTGAAAGCACCATACTTAAACAAAAGCTATGACCGTTGTGTTTATTTCCATTTCCTGAAGTGCACTGGCAGGATTGATATAAACTTTGGTCAAATACTAATGTGTCAAGATTACTTGCTGATAATCTAGTTCCTTTGTAGTATATATATATAAGCTTTATTGATTGGCATCCCGACTAGCGATCCGCAGGAGTTGCTTCGATGACTCTGCGGGCAGCTTCCGGGAAACCAAAATGTTTGGGTTCCGGGGGAAGTATGGTTGCAAAGCTGAAACTTAAAGGAATTGACGGAAGGGCACCACCAGGAGTGGAGCCTGCGGCTTAATTTGACTCAACACGGCCAAACACTGAAATAATTGACATGCCGAGAGCACTTTCGTTGGGTCTAATATGGAACGGGTGCTGGAATTAGACCCTCGAAAATCTGGGGCTATCCTCTCGGTTGCTTGACTGTCCCGCATCCAGTGTTCGTTAAAGGAATTGACGGAAGGGCACCACCAGGAGTGGAGCCTGCGGCTTAATTTGACTCAACACGCAAATACTGTAGAACGACTGACAAATCGAGAGCACTTTCGTTGGGTCTAATAGTGAACGTGTGCTGGTATTAGACCCACGGAAGACAGGTCAGCTCTCTAACCTTCTAATGAAGGAACGCTACGGAAATCGTGTCTTAACCCCGCAGAAACCGCAGGTTCCAGATACCTGGTCACTGACAAACAAAAGCCCTCGATTAATTCGTCCTGGCCAAATAGTGAACGGGTGCTGGAAATAGGAAGACAGGTCAGTTTTACCCTACAAATGACAGGGTGTTGCTACGGAAATCCTGCTCAACTCGAGAGGAGCCGCAGACATTTGGTTCACGTACCAGGCTGATAAGCCAATGGCGCGAGGCTACCATGTGAGGGATTACGGCCGGACGCATGTAAGCCGGAATCCCGCCCAAAATCTCAGCACCACTGCAATGGGAGGCTTCGATATGGTCGGGACCTGGGGATTGCGCCTCAACCCTACCAGGTCGAGCCACAGAAAGAGGTCTCTTCCATCCGCCGATCAAAGCGGGCGGATAGCTGCTCGATATTCACCCTTTACGGCGATGGGGTGCGAAACCACCAACATAAGACTTAGTTCTTGGTCGGGGTGTCGAAAACAGAGCTGCCACCTCACTGTGAACTGTCGAGACTCATTCCTTGACCACGAGATATGTCCGCAAACTAGGCGAACAACATCTCCGTGACATTACCAGGCTTGTCCCCTGGTTAAATGCACTTCTGCTTCGATCTCTACCTCTGTACGCTATGAGCCATACCAATGGACGCAGAAGAGATGCAGACTAGCGGACATTGCACACCTGCCCCACTGTGTCAACATCCCAGATTGCGGGGAATGCTAGGCGTACCATCCCTGCATAGAAGCAAAGAAAATAAAGAGAGCAAAGAGATATCCCACTCACATGCAAATGCTACGTTTTTGGCAGGACGTAACGATCCTGGGATACAGACACACTGGACTGCCTCTCTTCCGGGTAAACCAGTCCATATCATATATCATCTCATATATCATCACCGCACCCTATAGACACGAGTAGTGAAGACTCGTTAGTCTGGTAAGACAACTTCCATAAGAAAGACAACTCTGATCACAAACAACTGCTGCCTTGCAGATAGGCTGGGGACAGCCAAAGGCTAAGGAGGGCATCCCTACAGAAACGCATGTTGAAATCGGATGCACGGGGTCACAAGCCTAACGAAACAGTGCAACGTAAATCGCAGTATGATGACAGTACAACCGATTAGAAAAACGTATGGCGCTCATCCTGCGGAGTCCCGCCAGGCAGCGAGAGTGCCAGGCCTCACGCCTCGAAGGAGCCCACCCTTGACTACTGGTGGTCACCCACCCATGTGTCGTGGAGTCAAGGCACATGGCTATGGGGCAATTCCTATTGACCAAAAACTCAAGACCCTCAAAATACTACAGTGGAATGCGGAGGGTGTCGTTAACAAAAAGCTTTCCCTAACACATCACCTGCATGAAGGTAAGATTGACGTGGCATGTTTCCAGGAAACGCACCTCAACAATAACCATAAATTCTCAATCAGAGGATACCAGACCTTCCGTCTCGATAGAGAAGGTCACAAAGGAGGGGTCCTGATACTGACCCGAAACTGCATACCGAGTAGCGCGATATCTGTCAATCATACCGGACAAGCAGAAATTGTAGGAGTTGACATAATGGCTCAAGAGACGAAGTTCCGCATTTTCAATCTGTACGGACCACCAAAAAAAGACCTATCGCTCTCGAGTATGGAAGTCAAAGACTCCAACTGCATAGTAGTTGGAGACTTCAACAGCCACTCGGAGAGTTGGGGATACTCGGACACAGACAGCAGAGGTGACGAAGTGGAAGATTGGGAGATAGACACAAATCTCTCCCTAATCAATAGGCCGGAGGATAGCTCTAGTTTCTATTCTAGAACATGGCATACCACCTCGACTCCAGATTTGGCCTTCTCCACACAGGACATACACCATAAAATAGACCGCCAGGTGCTAAACCAATTGGCAGGTAGCGACCACAGGCCAATCAGGCTATACATTGATATGGAAGTAGGCCCACAGGAAACAAAACAGGGTCCCACGTTAGAATTACAAACGAGCCGACTGGGACAGATTTGCAATCCTGACAGATGGGTTGTGTGAAACCATCAACACACGAAACAACAAAATGAAGCCCATGGTGGAAAGCCTAAGCAAGGCAATAATGCAAGCCGCCACTGAAACCATCTCAAGAGGGGCTAGGAAAAACTATAAGCCCTATTGGAATGATGAGTTGCAGAAAGCGGAAGATGCAGTCACAAATGCTAAGAACATGGCAGAGCGAGAACAATCTATGGAGGCAAATATCACCCTCAAAGCCGCCACAGCGAAATACAAATACACTCTAAACCAAACAGCAAGAGAGAGCTGGAAAAACAAAACTGAAAGCCTCAACCTAGACAAAGAAGGGAACAAGCTATGGAAGCTAGTCAGAGCCATGAATGACAAAACCCCTTCAAACAAACAAATTACCATCAAGAAGGGCGAAAACTTGCTCACTGGAAAAAAAGACGCAAACGCTTTTGTCGAACACTATGCCAAAACAAACCACATCGAGGTCCCTGCAGATAGGCATACAGACATTAGTGAAGAGCAAAAGGGGCACGACAACATCAATACGGCACCAGAAGAGCATATGATGGCCAAATTAACAATGAGTGAAATGGAAGAGGCCATGAGAACATTAAAGAAAAGGAAATCTCCCGGAAAAGACGGGATAATAAACGAAATGCTGATGGGGCTGGGCCAAACAGCGAAGAGGAAACTGCTATCAGTCCTGAACCAAAGCTGGAAAAGGGGTATTGTACCCTAGGCATGGAAAGACGCAGTACTTGTACCAGTACCAAAGAAAGGAAAAGACAAAACAGATCCAAATGGATACAGGCTTATCAGCATACTGAGCTGTGTCGGCAAACTGATGGAACGTATGATAAACACCAGACTGATGTGGCATCTGGACGAAAAACGAATACTAATTCCACATCAAGCCCGCTTTCGACAGCACAGATCCACTGATGACCAGGTCATCCTCATAGCCCAGGAAATAGAAGATGCCTACCAGGCACAGAAACACACAGTAGCGGTTTGGTGGACCTGGAAAAGGCATTTGACAAAGTCTGGAAAGAAGGACTTAGAGTCAAGCTAAGGAGAAGTGAAGTTTGTGAGAGAATGTACAAGTGGATCAACAACTACCTCAAAAAAAAGAACGGCCAGAGTCCAAGTACAAGGGCAGATGAGCAAAAAGGTGACACTTGAGCAGGGAGTACCCTAAGGGGGAGTACTGTCACCCACACTCTTCCTGGTGTATATAAACGACATTACAGAGAATATACCAAGAAGAGTCCATAGCTCAATGTTTGCAGACGATCTGGCTATGTGGACCTCTGAAAAGAATCTCACCATAGCAAGAAATCGGATGCAGCAGGCCCTAACATCGCTGGAAGAGTGGGCAAACTCATGGCTGGTCAAAATAAACTAGGAGAAAACTACATGCACAATATTCTCGCTTTCAATGAAACCCTAAAATACCAAATTACGTCTAAATGGCAAATTCCTGCAGCCAAACGACAACCCAAACTATCTGGGATTCACATTTGATCGGCGCATGACATGGAAAAGTCAGATCGAGAGAAACCGAATGAGAGCCAGAGAAAGAATGGCAATCATGAGGAAACTTGCTGGCACAAGCTGGGGAGCAGACGAAAGCATACTAAAGAAACTGTAGACTGGAAGAGTGAGACCAGTTCTCGAGTATGGCATTGCGGCATGGACAACAGCAGCAAAGGCGAACTTCGATAAAGTTAGCAAACTTCAAAACCAAGCCATGAGAGTTATAACAGGAGGCATGAAGTCAACGCCAATTGTAGAACTTGAAAAGATTACAAAACTGCAATCCATGGCCGATAGAAGAGACTGCAGAGCCCAGCTACAGTCAGAGAAACTCCGATAACTGACTGACCATCCAATGCACCAGAGACTAAACAATTTGGGAAATGGGAAACTCAAGCGGAGAAACTTTGCAGAAATAGCCAAAGCAAAGATGCACGAAGATCCCATAAACGCACTAAAACCACCAAAACCCATTACTACTGTACGAAAACCTACCTGGAGGCAGGATATATTTCCAGAGGTGGTAGAAAACATACCAGGTATTGGAAACAAAAATTGCCAGACTAAAAAAGAAAGGAGAGATACTACCCTAAGCTTTATATCGAAAAACTACCCAAGCATGGACTGGACCCATGCATACACCGACGGTTCTGTAACAATCACTACACAGAACGGAGGGGCAGGAGCATTCCTGAACCTACCAAATGGCAGAAAAATAACAGTCATTCGCTACTGGTAAGTACACAAGCAATTTCAGAGCGGAGGCAGAGGCACTGAGGGCGGCAGTGGAAGAAATAGTGACACACAAAGAAAATGAAAGCCATATAGTCCTGCTTACAGATGTTCTCGCCGTAGTCACAGCGCTAAAAAGCCAGAAAAACACTGAGCTTAATGACTTAAGAGCAGCACTCTGCAAACTGTGCCAGCAGTCCGCACCAAAAAGGGTAGTGGTACAGTGGGTCCCATCACACTGCAACATCCAAGGCAACGAGGAGGCAGACAGACTGGCAAAAGAAGGTGCAAGACTACCACAAACAAATACTAGTATGACGTACGAAGAGTCAAAACGGCTTATCAAAGCCAGATACATGACCAAATGGGAAACCGAACATACTGGTTACACAAAAATGACGATGCCTATTAACAGTTGAACAGAAGAGAGCAGGTCGTTGTCTTCAGACTTCGCACTGGCCACAATAGACTGAGGCACCACCTATTCAACAAATTAAAGATAGGTGGTACCGACGAATGCCCGTGCGGTACCGGTAAAAGTACCGCTGAACATCTGCTGCAGAACTGCCCGACATACGAGGATCAGAGAGAGCAGATGTGGCCATTACCAGTGGAACTGCAAGACAAGCTCTATGGCAGTGTCAACAGCCTCACAGCATCAGGATGACCGCCGCTTTATTCGAAAAAATAATGGTTACTGTCTGACTGCGTACGAAGAAGAAGAAGAAGAAATAGAAAGTGGGGGTTGAAAAAACAGTGATTGGAGTGTGCTATAGATGTCCTTCAAGTCAAAAGGAGGAAGATGAGGAGCTGATTAGTAGCATAGCAAAGGCAAGTGATAGGAAATTATTATTAATGGGGGATTTCAACTTTCCAGAAATAAAATGGGATATGGCAGAAGCACTTGTAGAGTCAAAACCTTTTGTTGAGTGCATAACTGAAAATTGTTTAATTCAACATGTAGTAGCAGCCACCAGAGGCAAAAACATACTAGTTTTTACTACAGAAGATAATATGATTGAAAACGTTACCGTTGGAGAACTGTTTGGCTCAACTGACCATCAAATCATCCGATGGGATCTTATTGACGGGAAAGAAGTAAACATAAACACGCGAACATATGACTACTCTAAGATAGATGTTAAGAGGATGAAAGAGGCAGTGAACCACATAATCTGGGAAGATATTGTCGGAGGAACAGATGTTGAACAGGAGTGGGAGAGTTTTAAAACAGTTCTCGAAACGCTAAAAGAGGAATGTGTTCCATATAGGGAGGTAAACCCTAAGCGTAAAAAGTGGATCACTAAAACTGTAGTTAAATGTAGAAGAGCTAAAAATAAAGCATGGAAAAAATATATAGAGGCAGGTAAATCAAAAGAAACATATTAAAAATATTTGGACAAGCAATACATATCTCAGAAAGCGAATAAAACAGCAAAAATAGACTTCGAAAAGAAACTTGCTCAGAGGATCAAGACTGATAGTATAAACTTCTTCTCTTATGTTAGAAATAAACAAGGATCAAAGGACAAAGTAGGCCCTCTCATAGACAGCACAGGAAAAAAAATAAGTGAAAATAGGGAGGCAGCAAATCTACTCAATCACTACTTTAGCACAGTGTACACAAAAGAGGACTGCTCCAAGATCCCATAGATTGTAGATATTTTTCAAAGAGACATGGATACAGCAGGATTAGGATCAATATGTATTACAGAGGAAATGGTTTTTAAAAAATTGGAGGGGTTGAAAGTGGATAAATGTCCAGGTCAAGATGGTATTCATCCAAAATTGCTGTTTAAAATTTAAGACCAATTAGCAAAACCATTGGCTATATTATGTTCTCAATCACTTGCACAAGGGATTGTTCCATGGGATTGGAAAGATGCGGGAGTGATCCCCTTATTCAAAAAGGGCAAAAAAGCAGATCCAGCTAACTATAGACCTGTGAGCTTAACGAGCATAGTCTGTAAATTGTTAGAGTCAATAATCAAAGAAAACATTGTAATGCATTAAGATAAATTAAATCGAATTAGAAATAGTCAGCATGGGTTTACCAGAGGGAGATCATGCTTAACAAATCTATTAGAATTCATGGAGGAGGTTACCAAAATGTTAGATAAAGGGGAGCCAGTGGACGTTACTTATCTGGATTTTGCAAAGGTTTTTGATAGAGTACCTCATCAAAGATTATTTCGAAAGTTAAAATCACATGGAATAGGTGGGGAAGTTGCCAAATTGATTGAAAATTGGTTAACGGGAAGAAGGCAAAGGGTGGGTATAAATAAGGAGTACTCTGAGTGGTGTGAAGTGAAAAGTGGAGTGCCACAGGGCTCGGTTTTGGGACCAATTTTATTATTGATATATATAAATGATTTGGACATAGGTATGGGAACCATTATTGCAAAATTTGCTGATGACACAAAACTATGTAGTAGTGTCTCATCTAAAGCAGAAATGGATATATTGAGATCGAATTTAGATAAAATTCGAGGATGGTCTGTAATCTGGCAAATAGACTTTAATGTAGATAAATGTACAGTCATGCACATGCCCGGGTAGATCCAATATGGAACATAATTACAGAATGGGAGAGAACAATATTAGAAAGATAGATAAAGAAAGGGACTTAGGGGTTATAATAGATCATACATGTAAGGTGAGAGAGCAAGTTCAGGTAGCAGTAATAAAGGCAAATACAATGTTAGGGATGATATAAAGAAATATTAAACATAGGAGCTAGGAGGTGATTGTCAAACTGTATAAAGCATTAGTTAGACCTAGATTGGAGTACTGTGTACAGCTGTGGAGTCCTTATCAGAGAGGGGGTATAGACATGCTGGAGAGAATACAAAAAAAAAAGAGACAAAGCTGATAGTGGGATTCCAGAATTAGTTATGAGGAAAGATTAAAAAGAACCGGCATACAGTGTCTAGAAGAGAGAAGAATTCGTGGTGACTTAATACAGGTCAATAAGATGATAAGAGGAATGGATAAAGTAGACTATAACAAGTTTTTTAAAGTACAACCACCAACAAGGACAAGAGGGCCCAGCTACAAGTTGACTAAGGAGAGGTCCAGATTAGATATTAGGAAGTATTTCTTTAGCCAGAGAGTTGTGAATGCTTGGAATGCATTGCCAAGTGAGGTGGTGGAGGCTGGGACGGTCAATGCATTTAAGAACAGATTGGATGCGTACAGCTTCTAGAGCAAGATAATGTAATTGGAACTGGTTGTATACAGACTCTGCTAAGTTAAGTTAAGACTAGCGGAAACAGGCAGCGACTACCACAGTATTTACACAGACGAAAATAGGTCACACGCATTAAAGCATGTTCCAAAAAAATTCAACTCCTCCTATACACATCGAATAAGACACTTTCAACTAGATTTTTAAGGTACACACACGATATTCGCTTTTTTAATGTAATAATTTCGAAACAGAATGTGTCGTTGTAGCTGTATTTTTTCGCTCGTATTCCGATACAGCCGTGGGCACATAGGCAAGCATGTGATCACACCGCCGCCATCTTATATATACATATATAGATCTTATTAGCCGTCTTGAAATTTTATTTCGACTGAGATGAACTGTTTCTTTTTTCTCTGAAATGTTCTGTCTATCTGCCCGTGTTTTATATAATTTCCCTTAAATTGCTACTACTAACTTCTTGACGTAATTTATTTAAGAAATCTTCTTTTGCCCTACTGCTCTTGTCATTCGGCATCGCAGAGTGGTGAGATGTGTAGATTTCTTGCTATTGTCAAGTATTGCACTGTCGTCATGTGTAACTTATGTGTCAAAAACACCCTTGATCGAATTACATCAAATTTTCCTCTTGCTCGTAGACAGGAGACCTGCAAATGCCCTAGATGCAGGCTGGTCATAATGCATTCTCACTAAATAACCAAACAACTTGATTTGTTTAGAGTCAGTGTAGGCACTAACTGGGTTTGTCCCCACTGTCTGCCTCTACGTGGTGTTGCGGATTCGGTCACGGATATAGCATTATAACGTCTTGATTGTGAAGTACTGAGCAGCGAACCCACAACAGCTCGAACTCGTTGCTCAAAGACCCGGTGAAAAGTTTCCCAACGTTCCTAAGGCAAGATATGTCCATATACGAGCTGCTTTCATTTCTCTAAGAAATGTTCTGCTTTTCCTAATATGCTAATTTACGAATGTTTAGTGATTAAATGTTTGTCGATTTTCAGTTATGATTATCTGCATTCGCATGTGCTGTAGCGCTGCTCCCATTTAAATAACTAATTTAACAAAAATAAAAATAATTTAAAACTAATTAAAAGAACATTTTAAAGCAAATTATAAGTGTACCAGAAATGTATACTCTCCTGGTTTGATGTCAGATATATCAATCCATTGGCAATCAATATCATACATGTAATTGTCTGAACAGTTCACAGAGAGACCTATTTTGGGAAAATAAGAAATGAAACGGACTAATAAGTTGGACATTTTAAAATTAAAATTTAGCTGAAAAATACATCCCTTAAGAATGAATGAGATTTAAAATTTGGGGACAGAGTTATGCTGATTTTCCAAACGTTGAGGGATCCATTTTCCAACCTTTCCTTTCGTCTGAAATTGTATCATCCATATGTGTCAAGCTTATTGGCATATGCGAGAAGCTACTTTCAGAATCGACATCTTTCTACATTTTGAAATTCACCTAATCATTGTATCACGTCTTCATTTTCAGCCCTCATCTAAATGTGTGGGTGTTTCAAATTAGGATTTACGGAACATGGAGTGATAAAGCAAGGGGGTGAAAAATGTTTTTTGGGATCTTGGCACCAGGTGAAAACTTTAGAGACCAGGCGTAGTGCTGTATGAAAACTCCCCGAAGGGTTGTGTAACATGGCGGATGGTATGGGTGAATTGTTCTTGAAAATTTAAATTCTGAAGGTGCAAATCTTTAAAGTAATATTTATATATTTCTGTTATACTGTATTGGTGTAATTCCATCGCTGCTGCGTAACATAACTTCCGCAAGTTTGACTTTGAAAGTCTGTGGAAACGGAAATTACACAATACACTATTATATTATGTGTCCTTAAAACTGAGGGGGTATTTCCACGATTATGGTGGGGACATTGTGCGAGTAAATTCGAAACTCGTTCTGAAATGTTAGGCGTCACAGCAACATTTCTATATGTCATTGCGGCCAGGAGATGGAGCTAATAAAAAGAAAAGCGAGCTGATGGAGGAGGTGAAGATATCAAAATGGTATATCTTGGCGTTTATGGAAACAAAGTGAAAGTTAAGAAGTTGTGGATGATTATGAAAATATGGTTCTTTTCAACTATCAAAAGTGACAGTTGGCTGCATTGCGGTGAAAGAACTGAGAATGACACATCAAAGGATAGAAACTTATTTCAGATGAAATGGGGGTGGTTAACGTAGACGAAAAAGACAACATTGTCAGCAATGTCATTGTATATGCACTAAATGTAGATGAGAGAATAGATGTTAAAGAAGAAATGTTTGTGCTTTTTTTAAAAGATAGGATTGCCATGATTAAAGAAATGTTCTTTTTAAGTCTTTTTGGCAACTTTTTCATATCTTTGACAATGACACATGTTTCTCCTAATATTGCTTACATAAGCTTTGGTATACAATACTTATGATTGTATTTAGATTGTTTAAAAACAGATGTAAGGTTTCCGATGACTCATTCGTCTCTGTCAACTGTAGTCACGTGTCCAGTTGTATTCTATGCATGTGCCATTATGCTCTTCTTTTTATTCTTTCTCGCTTTATGCATGCGGTGTTATTGTGTAGCGGGTGCCGCCTGTCCATAGTAACCCGCAAATAGTCCTCTTTATCTGTATCTTCTATCTTCACTTGTGCCGTTAGAGGCCATGGGGAGGTTTAGTTTTCTGTCGTGTGCCAGCTTTGTTGACGATGATGCTGTCATTCCGTGTTTCTTTTGAGATCGCTGGTCACATTTCCGTTCAGGTCATTCATTGTTTTATTTTTGCAGGAGATAATTCACAGGTGGCTTGTCAGGCCAATTATAGTGGCTCTTAACTCAACTTAACGTCTTTATACTGGTTATAGAATTTCTGTAGTGGCGTGTGCCAATTTATATCTGGATGTGTGTACCGTATCCTCAAAATGTGGTTATCCTTAGTGCACCCTAGAACCAGTCGCATCCCTGCATTCTGGATGCGTTTCATCCGTTCACACTGTAATCTTCATAGCGTAAGGATGCGCAGTCCGCAACATGCAACTCATTGTACCAACTGCCGATAAAGGATAAAAAGCAGTTATTGCTCAAGATGCCAATATAGAATAAAAAGTAGTGATTGCTCAAGTATGCCACTGCCATAATCTAGAGTGCTCACATCCCTCGCCTATATCTCTGTATCGTTTGGTCGACGTGGTAAATATATGAGAGGCTGCAATCAAATTTACTCCGAAGAATTTCAAACTTTCACACCTGTCAATGCCACGTCCATTAAAGGTTACGTTCAGGAAGTCACCTTTCACTATAGAACTGTTCAAGAAACATAACATGCAGTCCTTGTTAGGTTTCACCTGGGCTCTGGGATCCATAAGGCAATTGTGAGATTGCCTGCGAGGTCTACTGGATATCCATGACTACCTTGTGCATGTCTGTGCCACTCCTATTCATTAGGATGCCATCTACAAATTGTTAATGATACGCCATTGCCCTGTTGGTTGAATGTTGGCGACTTTTATTGGGTAGATGTTGAGTAGTGCCGGTTAGAGTGGAGAACCTTGAGTAGTCCTGGGCATATTCGAGTCGGTTCTGAAGTCTAAAATGCAAAGCGGAGTGCAACTGTTTTCTCAATATGGGCAGCTGACATCCAACTCGCTAGTCATGGGTTCATTTCACAACGGAATAGGTCGCGCGAATAGTTGGCCACCGGAAAAGCAGCCATTGGCAGTTTTCTATGGACGATATTCATCAGCAAAAGTTACATGAGAAAGAAGAAACAGATGGCCATACACCACCTATGTAATCATCTTGACTTAAGTGTATGGATCATGGGCAATGGCCACATCCCTGAAAAGCCAGCTTCAGATCTCAGAAGGTATGAACTTAAAGTTATGTAAGTAACAGGAAGGGACATAATCCACATTCCGAAAATACGATTTTCTAACGTAGCTATTTCAAATACAAGTGAAGCGATCTCAATTATAACAGTTTGGCAATGTCAGCGAAATGAAAGAACCCTATTTACCACACTCATTATGGGAAGCCAAAAACCAGTGATCCAGATTCCAGACTGTACAAAAGTCCACTGATAGAAAACATTAGATAGACACTGAGAGACAATAGATAAACCAGACTAGCGTTCTCGGTCTATTAAATTTGTGGGATCTTTGTATTCTGACTTTCATCCCTTGAAATGTGCCGTCCCATGTCTTCCTATGTTTTTCTTTCGAATTCAAATTTGACAATTAGTTAAGTTAATAACTTAAGTTGTGTGGATCCGTCTTGCGGCTTACTAGGAATGGCAAAGGTGTGGATTTAAGGTGTCCAGTTTCCAAGCCTTTTCTTGTTATTTAGTCTGGACATTGGACAATTGTTCATACAACCGACAACATTGCACTTGGGCACCACCATGGCGTTCATGAAAGTGCCGAATATAGAGTACGAACTTCTTAGCTCCAGCGACGGTTTCGAAATGTCCTGACTTCGTTAGATATCCATTTCTAGCAGGGTTGGCTGGAAGAAGGCGTCATATCATGAACAAATCCACGACATGATCTGTCTGTACAACCTAGTCTGGGTGATTTGAATCAGCGATTGCAAATCATCATTTAGAGTTCTCGGCAGCATATGACCCGCACTCTGTCTTTGGTGGTGCTGGTAACTGTTAAGCTGTCAATAAGTGAGGTCTTGCTACAAGGCGTTTCCCATCATACATTTAGCATGTATGTCAAAATCGATGGGTACTAGCTCTACATGTCAGGCTAAAAGAGAATGACTAAGTATGTTTTACTCTGACATTGAATGATCAAATATTTTAATGTTACGTTTATTTAAACACTAATATTGGATGCATTACTGTTATATTATTTTGTTATTATTATTATTGTTAATATTATTATGTTAATAGCAAGTTACAATCTGCATACCTTGATCAGCAAAACCTCGACAATTATATTGAGGCTGCACACCGTTATCACAGGTAGTGTCTTCCAGACAAAAGCTGGCTTTGCTTCCTTCTGCCAAACGAGTTCCGTTTGCATCAAGAATGTCATAATGGGCAAAAATCTCCATACTGTGGTAGTGCCTGTCATTGATTAAAGCAACTGATTACTATACATTGTTTTAGAATTAAAATGAAAGTA
The DNA here is from genome assembly GCA_036924085.1 of Ariolimax columbianus. Classification (NCBI taxonomy): domain Eukaryota; kingdom Metazoa; phylum Mollusca; class Gastropoda; order Stylommatophora; family Arionidae; genus Ariolimax; species Ariolimax columbianus. The sequence continues at coordinate 52,618 of JAVGWX010000244.1, read as the reverse complement.
GAATACCAAATAGACACTGACGGTTGGAGGGATAAGTGCATTAAATAATGTATTAAGTTACTCATCGTCATTGATATGTTTGGATCCCCTTAGAACACATGATCGCAATACATGCACTGCTTCTGTTGCTATTCGTTTCCGTCCTCTTGGGTTCCGCCTGCGTGATCCCGACTGAACGGGCATCCTCTTTTGTAGCTGTTTCTTGACCTCCTTTCTTCATGGTTTTCCTCTGTGTGTTACAACCCAGTGCATGCTGGCTATACTTTCTGACTTCTTTCTGAGGGCGTGTACTATCCTTCTCCACTTAAGGACTATTTAGTATAAAGTTGTGGAAAGAGATAACTTCTTTCCTAAAGTATAAGTACTTACTTTATTTTATCCATCCACATGTGTCGTCAAGCGCAGTGGGGAAATATGAAGTTGCTTTTATTGACCAACTGTGCCAGTCATTGTAAGTCAGGCTGTTTGTAGTATTTCTTTTTGTCATCTATCCACCAGCTACATAGACTCCTTCATGTTTTGTAATCAAATCTGGTATGTAATCAGATTCGATTCTTGTTTCTATCTTGTTATGCCCAGGTAGTATTTCTTGCAATATTTATAATGTTATTCGTTATTTCATTACACCTTGCAACATTAATTGTTTTTCTCAGACATCTCATTCCACATGCCATTACTTACCTAACCTGTACCAATGATAAGGACCAGGTTTGATAATAATGCCACAGAGTTAGTATAAATATACATCGTATCCCCTGTCGTTGTGCAACCAATCTGATGTACGAGTGCTTGTCTTGCTGTTATGATAGACTGCAGTAACGACTGCAGGATATTTATAACATAAGAAGAAGAAATGGCTTTGTGATTATGCTTGGGGGTAATATAAGAAATGAAAAAAGGCTAAGTAAGACCTCATTGTAGCAACAACACCTGCTCAAATATGAGTGTTCCGAGAAGTCACGCCTTCCACATGCTTTCCACCCGCCTTCCAAATGCCTTCCACACGCCTTCCACATGCCTATTTAAATAAAATGGTGAAAGCAAATGCTCGTAAAGCAAAAGGTAATAAATTCATGACATGACGACGACAGATGAAAATGCAGCGGAAGTAAGTAATTGTGAATGCTTACATTAATACCATATGAGAGCATGTCTTGTAGCACAAGTCTGATGATGTAGCCATCTTCCCATGGGCAACTATTATTATTATATAAAAGCACCTAGGTAACACACCACCTGCTGCTAACATTCTCTTCAGAAACAAAGATGGTCATCTTTTTAGATATAAAGAGCAAATACAATTTTGGGCAGAGCGTTTATAGAGATATTTTATATATACCACAACCATCAATAACCAGTAACCTTGAAAGTATAACAAACAGATATGTTTTAGCAGTGTTATCTCATAGGTTTTCACTTGATAAGATCAAGAGAGCTATTAGAAATCTTCAGAATTTTAAGACACTTGGTGACGACGAAATTACTGATGAAATGCTAAAAGCAAAGGTTGATGTTACTCTCACAAAACTAATATCTATCATAAATGAAGTGAGGAGAGAAGGAAAACCGCCGAAACAATGGGAAGATGGCATTATTGTAAAAATTCTGAAGAAAGGAGACCTGTCAGATTGCAACAATTGGGGTGGCGTAACACTTTTGGGAGTGCCCGAACAAGTTCAAAGTATCATGATGCTGGAAAAGACTCGTGGAAGTGGCGGACGTAATGACCAACGATTTTCACTGTCAGAACTATTATAGAAGAATCTTTGGAACTGAAATCTCTACTTATCAACTTAATTGACATTCAGAAAGCATTTGGTAGTCTCCATCGTTCTACGCTTTTAAAAATTGTCAAAGCTTGGATATTTTAAGTTGTACTTTCCTTTGCTCCACATATCACAAAGCCATACGACTTCTTCTTACGCTTTCTCTAAAGAAAGCATAAGGATATCGATATCTCAACGAATCGTGTATTGGATTGGTAAGGGAGATGGCCAAATATGCTTTCTCTGTAACTTGTATGTTGAACACGACTAACGCACATGTTCAGCAGTCATTTGATCAGTGCTGCAGTGCCTAATGTTCTAATTTGAAAACGTTGATGGTATTGTGGCTTGTCGTGACCTGTGCGTAGTCTGAAAATCACCACCTGTCTGCACTGTTTAGCCATGTAGCAGGACGGACTTGACATTGGAGTTGAAGATCTGTTGTTTTTTTTTTGTGGACTAATTTATTTGTATTTCCCCAAATTTCATAAAGCAATTAAATCCGGGCTCCCTTTTGTATTTCTTAATTGCATATCTATATCAGTACCTCCGACCTTGTTAATATTACTACCAAGATATATAAATGAACCTACCTTTTGCAATACACCTGTTTCCAAGTACAATCTGTTTGTCGTTAGATGCTTTTATTGTAAAAATGTTTTTTTCTTTGGAAATCGTCAGACCTAATTTTAGTGACCTTTAAGTGAGTATGTTTATTTTGTTTTGCTTCTGACTGTGATTGTGACATAGAGGAGCCAAATCAACAAAAAAATCCAGAACAACAAATCTTTTCGCCAAAAGACATTGAATTCCATTTTTCATATTTAGAAGTCGAGTTCTTTATCATCCAGTGAATAGCCAGCAGAAAGTGCATTGGTGATAACAAACAGCCATGTTTCACCCCAGTTCTTATCTCAAAGTACTCCGTAAGCTTTCCATAATGTAGAAATCTACACTTCATATTTTCGTATGATTTATGAATTCCGTGGGTGAACTTCAGGGACACTCTGCAGTGCTACAGCAATTTTCAGAATGTTTACCTGTCTAAAATGACAAATGTCTTTTCATAATGCACAAACCCTGTATAAAATGGTGCGTTCTATTCTACACATTGCTCTGAATATACACTGGATCAAATTTGCCGAAAACACGCCTGCTCGTCATTCAACTATACTAGTGTCTATATATTATCATTGTCTAGCATGTGCCTTGCAAAAAGTCGATCCCGTGACAGTCCGTCGGAAAGAAACTCGATCTCTTGCCAAATGTCCAGTCTGCTCCACAGCAATGCACAAGCATTCCTTGATCTCTTGGTGCCAACACCTTCTTGGTCTGCCTCTGCTTCTCGTGACAGCATAATCATTTTCATTACATTACCGTTCTCCCAAGACCGTAGTGCTTTTTGATGTGGTCAAAGCATTTACATTGTCTGTTTATGATGGCATTTGTGAACCAGCTCTGCTCTTTGCCCCTCTTGCCGAATATCTGCATATGACATTCTAAGGACCCTTCTACAACAATTTGACTCGAAAAACTCCATTCTCATCTCTGAGGTTTGGATAACTGCCCATGTTTCACAGCAGTACGCTTCCACTGTGACAGCAACTTGTTGTTTCTGATCTAATGACTTGATTAGATGGAGTAGTTGTACGATATAACCCTCTTATATGTCATGATTTCCCACATTTTCTGTTTTACTCAATCGAAAGGCTTAGTGTGTGTATATATATATATATATATATATATATATAATTATAGAGATGGAAGAGTTCTTAAAAGAGCTGCATATTTGCTACGCTCGATTTTTCTCTCCTTGAAAATCCTGTCAAGTGCTCTGTAGTGAGTTATTTTGCCGAGGATGTATTTGTTTCTGAGAAGAATTATTACAAGCTTAAGCTTTCCTTCCACATTTTCTTTGACGTGGTCGAGAATGCACAGTGGCTTTAGGATTTGGTTTTTGTATTTCTTCAAGAGATTCTTCAATAGTTTCAAATCAGCTTTTGACTCATCGCTAAGAGGTCGAACAAATGCCCTTTCATGACATTTTATTGAAAATCTTTCTGCATTTGTTGTTGTTTCTTCTTCTTCTTTTTCTTCTTCTTGTTCGTGCATCCTCAGATCAAGGTTCCGGTGTCTCTTACAAAGGACACCGTTATATGTAAGGCTGTTTCATCCCCATACAGCTTTCTGTCTCACGAGGCCAGTATTGTTCTCTCTTTTCCTATATGACCGTGCAGCATTGCAGAATGTGTTCCACGGTCATGATATGCTCCCCAAATGGACACCTGTCATCTGTCCCAATCCTCATTTTGTTGTAAAGATGACCCTTGAGTATGTTATGCCCAGTTCTCAGTCTGAAGATGATCACTTGCTCTTCTCTAGTTAAGTTATAATAGCTGTCTTCTTTTCGGAAGTCGGTGTTGATCAGCCCATTTTACCCTGAAGTTGGCTTTAATAATGGTCTTGGCCTCATTATATGTGATACTCAGGTCTGTTTGTGGGGATGCTCCTCCACTCTTTGCTAGTTTGTCTGCAGCTTCATTTGCCTTCAATATTGGAGTGGGATGGGATCCACTGTATGACCAACCTTGGGTGTTCTGCTGAGAGCTGTGTCAGGAAGATCATACATTGCTCGAGATCTTTATCTTTGTGTTGTTTTAGCCCTGCTAATACTGACGCGGCATCAGTCAGGAATACTATGTTTTCTTGGTGGATATCTTTATCTTGGATTACAAGCTCAGCTGTGGCCTTCAGTGCCTGCTTCTGCACGGAAATTATTGGAATATGTTCCCGTTGTTAATACTCGAGTTTTTTCTTCTCCATTCCTTAGTCTGTAATAGACCCCTCCACCTACATTGGATGTGGCTTTGTTAGATGAGCAATCTGTATATACGTGTATCCATGTTTTTGGTAGGTGTACTCTCCTAAGATATTCTTCTGTGATAAATTTCCTTTCTGAATCTGTCTGGCTCAGTTCCCTTTTTCTCTATTCCCTCTATTGTTTCTACCATCTCAGGGGACTTGGCTTTTTTCCATGGTGGGATTTGGGATGTTTGTTTTAGGTCTCTAACCACTGTCTGGCTTATGATTTGGTCTGCTCTTGCAAGTTCTTTTGTTTTTGATATGAAGTGGTTTCTCTTTAATCTCCCTCTTGGGTGATCAAGCATTCGTTTGAACTTCTCCCCCTGCAGGAGTGTTTTTTGGTCTCTGCGCGTCTGCGTACTTTAGATTCGTGTGATGTTCTCCATTGCATTTATTGGTGTTGTTCTCATAGCTCCAGTGATGTTACGTATACCTTGGTTTTGGGTTGTATTTATTTTGTGAGTTATTCTTTGTTGCTGTGGACCATGCTGCTATCCCGTATTCTAGCACTGGTGTCACATAACCTGTGTACAGTTTCTTTAGGGTGCCCGTGTCAGCTCCCTATGTTGAGCCTGATATCTTCCTCATTATGGCCATTCTGTTCTTAGTTTAGTTGGTAATTTTTTATCTGGTTTTTCCATGTCAACCTTGGGTCCATTGTTATTCAAATTTGTATTTTCAAGTCGTAACATTTTAATAGACTGGTGTGTTCATCAGTTTTCCTGCGCTAAATGGTTCTCTTCTATATTTATGTTCTCGCCTTTGTCTAACAATTTCTTTTTGATTTTTGTGACACCTTCATCTGTGCGTCAAATTGTGTCTGATGTGCTTTTTGTAATGCAACCAGAAAAGAATATATGATTCTCTTAATTATCGATTGCTAGCATATAATTCTTTGCAAAAACGATATTTCAGCCGCTGTAATTTAATGTTTATGTTTAATCACACAATGGATCACCAATTGTTTACGGGCATATACGGTGACAGCGCTGTAGAGAGTACTTTCAATAAATGTTCAACTCAACAGGTACTAGGGAACATTAAGTGTTTATGCAAAGAAAAATGATAATCTGGAACTTGATTTATTGGTTTAAGAAATAGAGAGTACTTTAAAGAACATCTTTGAAATTTTTAATTTTCTTCAAAAACTTGAAATTTAGCCATTGTTCTTCCACCACACCTCAATGCACCATACTTTTATAGTCCACTACCATCTGCTGTTTGACGTTTTGCCGTACTAACACTTCTGTCATCCTTCTTATATTGAGTGCCTCGTTTAGTATGTTGCACACTCTTACGAATGTAAAGTACTTATTTACTTTACGTGTCCAAGTACAACGTTATGCAGTATGCATCCAGTATACAGCGCGACATGGATTGCCTTGTCATTTGCCTCCAGCATGTCACACCCATTGCATTTTTTCCAGGAGGTTGGGGTTGGTCATCAGGTGGTCTGGTTCCTGTATTGCGTCACAATCACATGTGTCATCATCTGTGTATCCCCATAGTTTCATATTCCTCCTGCACCGTGATGCACTAGTTCGTAGTCTGTTCAGCGACTTCCATGTTGTGTATGGTAGATGATGTCCGGGGGCAGATGACATCCGAAGTTCCATCTCTGGGGCCTGCGTCAATTCGTGCCAACCCTCGATACGGTGACTTTCAGGGTTTTTCTATATGGGCCATGTTGATTTTAGGAAACTATGTCTGGATTTGAGTCTTGTGCTATGTACCTTTATATAAAGCACAACTGGTCGATATTCAGTATCTAAACACCGACTGAAAGTCAGTTTTCAATATGGGACACACTGACGATAGCGTACCTTGAATAAAATTAAATATATTTGATATGACGTCTGCAGCTCGCTTCATTTATACCATATATGCGCGTGACTGACGTGTTGAAAAAAAGGTGTTCGTAATAAATAACCCACGCTTCACAGAAAGGTCTAATATTCATTCGCCATTAAAGTTAAACCTTTCAAACCCCCGCCCCCCAACCACCCTTGCTATCACTGTGTGGTCCAAAGTGTAATTCTCAAAGGATTAGTTTAATTAATTTCATTCTACGTGTTACAGCAAGATTTTACTTTACTTCATCTATTAGAGACTAGTTCCTTTACATGTTTGAATTACTCCCCAAACCAGGTCAAGTAAGCTGCATACAGCAAGTCGCCTGTAAACACACTTACTATTAATAGCCACATGAACGTTCGAAAGACAAACCATGGAAGATATATGACGGCACCTTCTACTGGGTAACCAGATGAATTTATGGGGGGGGGGGGGAGGAGGAGATAGTTTGAGTCCTGTCACATGGTACTGACACACTGATAAAGTACGAGACCATGTTTAAAGAAGGACGTGAGTTAACACAATATGTGCCTGACCTGGTCTCAGAAGATCTTTCCTTAACTCACATCCTTCTTTAACTGGTTAACTACCACAAGCCGCTCCCAGCGCAAGAACACTTATTTACCCGCGGCCATAAGCCGCTGTGAGCGCCAATGTTTGTTTCATAGTAAAACAAGTTATAAATTTATAGTTTTCCTTTCCGTTTCGGTACGAGATTTTAATTTACCGAAGGGAAGTTGATTTTTGAATCACACGTGGACCAAATCGGATGTGAAAAATTGTATTCTTGTCATAATTATATTTTCAAGCTAGTTACCGAATTGTAAAAAATTGTTTACCATGGCAATAAGCGATAAGGTCACCAAAAGCACTTGTACGGCTCGTCTAACTATTGAACAGGCTAGAAACTTGTTTCAACAGATAAATAATACATCTAGTGAAGACGAGGTAAGTGAAACAGATGTCGATAATAATGATTCAATTGATTTTGATGAATACGAACAAAATAGTACTGACAGCGCAAGTAGTGATAGCGAAGATGGTGCACGTCCTGGACCATCAAAAGTCCCTAAAAAGGCTAAGATGGGTGCTAGATTTACAAATAGTTCAGTAAAAAATGGAGCTCAAGAAAGAACAGTGGCACCAAGTAACTGAAGGTGAAACAACAGGCAGTATTCCCTTTGTTCCAACTCGTGAACCAAGTATGCATGCAAAACTAGAAGCATCTTTCTCTGAACGTTCTTCTGAGGAAGCTATGAGTCGGAGGTTAATAACATTTTGTATACTTGACTGTTTGTATGTGTTGTTTACACCGTGAGGGACGTCATCACGCGCATCGTACGTATGTTCACTTGTTGCAGTTTGGTCAGGTTTCATTTGTACATGCCACGTATTACAATAAATTTTTTTAAAGGAAAGCCTGTTTGTACTTGTTTCATTTTGATTGTACTGCCTGCCATTCAAATGTCATCAATGGTCACGAGACTGCCGAATCGTTCACCTGTTTCAATTTAATTTTTTTTAGCCTTGCGTGTTATCATTATTTGATTTTTTATTAGCTTGCTTCAGTATTTCTACGCAACTCAGAGCATATATAATCTGATATAATAATTCAAGAAATAGAGTTTTATAGAGTTGCAAAGAACAGTTCTAGGAGTAAGTCACCTGGTATAGACAGCATAACAACGTAGGCCTATCGTGCACGCGGGAGATATGATTAATGGGACTAAAGATACTTTTTACAACGGCATCATGGATAGGTAGACATGTGGTAGAAACCTACAATCGTGCCAACATATAAGAAAAAGGTCAACAAAAGAAACTGACAAGAACAAAAGCATATAGCATCTTCGTCATACTGGCAACATGTACGCAAAGATTCTATAACAGAGAATGAGACCTATTGTTGAACCCTAGCTTTCCAAAGTTAAATTTGGATTTCGCCGGGGTATAGGCAATATAGAGTAATTCGCTTTGTCAGTCCGTGAGGTGCGTCAAAGGATAGCGCGTATAGCCAAGCTCGACAGTTCGTCTTGGTCGAGGTCCCTCTCTCGCAATGAGCTTGGGACCGGCAATTGGAAAACAGGAATCGTGCATAAAGGTCCTGTCTTCGCCCGACAAACGGGTCGGAGAAGGGCAGGCCGGTAGGCAAAATTCGTCTCCAGTCCGAGTGAAAATCATCGCCGGGGCCGATGGGATCCGATCTGCACAGAGCGCTGCTATCCCTCCACGAGCGAGGCTGGTCGGTAATATGTGTACGGGCCGGCCAGGCGGTCCCTAGGTCGACGGAGTGAGGGACATAAGGGTGGTAACAACCGTCCGTCAGTCGGTCCCTCCGGTCGTCCTCGTGAAGCTTTTTACACATCCATCCGCGACCGGTGTGTATGTGGCAAACACGGTTCGTCTCCAACAGCTATCTGGTTTATCCTGCCAATAGTCATATGCTTGTCTCAAAGATTAAGCCATGCATGTCTAAGTTCACACTCTCTCACGGTGAAACCGTGAATGGCTCATTAAATCAGTCGAGGTTCCTTAGATGACACGATCCTACTTGGATAACTGTGGCAATTCTAGAGCTAATACATGCTTAGCAAGCTCTGACCCTCGCGGAAAGAGCGCTTTTATTAGTTCAAAACCAATTGTCGTTTCCCCTCGCGGGGTTGCGGCGGTCCCCACTGGTGACTCTGGATAACTTTGTGCTGATCGCATGCCTCATGTGCCGGCGACGCCTCTTTCAAATGTCTGCCCTATCAAATGTCGATGGTACGTGACATGCCTACCATGTTTGTAACGGGTAACGGGGAATCAGGGTTCGATTCCGGAGAGGGAGCATGAGAAACGGCTACGACATCCAAAGAAGGCAGCAGGCACGCAACTTACCCACTCCCGGCACTGAGAGGTAGTGACAAAAAATAACAATACGGGACTCTTTCGAGGCCCCGTAATTGGAATGAGTACACTTTAAACCCTTTAAAGTTATAACAGGTGGCATGAAGTCAACGCCAATTGTAGAACTTGAAAAGATTACAAAACTGCAATCCATGACCGATAGAAGAGACTGCAGAGCCCAGCTGCAGTCAGAGAAACTCCGAAGACTGACTGACCATCCAATGCACCAGAGACTAAACAATTTGGGAAATGGGAAACTAAAGCGGAGAAACTTTGCAGAAATAGCCAAAGCAAAGATGCACGAAGATCCCATAAACGCACTAACAACACCAAAACCCATCACTACTGTACGAAAACCTACCTGGAGGCAGGATATAATTCCAGAGGTGGTAGAAAATATACCAGGTATTGCAAACAAAAACTGCCAGACTGAAAAAGAAAGGAGAGATACTACCCTAAGCTTCATAACGAAAAGCTACCCAAGCATGAACTGGACCCATGCATACACCGACGGTTCTGTAACAAACACTACACAGAACGGAGGGGCAGGAGCATTCCTGAACCTACCAAATGGCAGACAAATAACACTGTCACTCGCTACTGGTAAGTACACAAGCAATTTCAGAGCGGAGGCAGAGGCACTGAGGGCGGCAGTGGAAGAAATGGTGACGCACAGTGAAAATGAGAGCCATATAGTCCTGCTGACAGATGCTCTCGCCGTAGTCACAGCGCTAAAAAGCCAGAAAAACACTGAGCTTAATGACTTAAGAGCAGCACTCTGCAAACTGTGCCAGCAGTCCGCACCAAAAAGGGTAGTGGTACAGTGGGTTCCGTCACACTGCAACATCCAAGGCAACGAGGAGGCAGACAGACTGGCAAAAGAAGGTGCAAGACTACCACAAACAGATACCAGTATGACGTACGAAGAGTCAAAACGGCTTATCAAAGCCAGATACATGAACAAATGGGAAACCGAACATACTGGTTACACCAAAAACGATGCATATTACCAGTTGAACCGAAGAGAGCAGGTCGTTGTCTTCAGACTTCGCACTGGCCACAACAGACTGAGGTACCACCTATTCAACAAATTGAAGATAGGGTGTACCGACGAATGCCCGTGCGGTACTGGTAAAATGACCGCTGAACATCTGCTGCAGAACTGCCCGACATACGAGGATCAGAGAGAGCAGATGTGGCCATTACCAGTGGAACTGCAAGACAAGCTCTATGGCAGTGGCGAGAGCCTCATGATGACCGCCGCTTTTTTCGAAAAAATAATGGTTACTGTCTGACTGCGTACGAAGAAGAAGAAGAAACCCTTTAACGAGGATCTATTGGAGGGCAAGTATGGTGCCAGCAGCAGCGGTAATTCCAGCTCCAATAGCGTATATTCAAGTTGTTGCAGTTAAAAAGCTCGTAGTTGGATCTCATGCGCAGACGGGCGGTCCGGTTCGCGCCGGTTCACTGCCCGTTGTCTCCTGCCCTACCGTCTACCGGCTCTCTCCCGCGGGTGCTCTTCGCTGAGCGTCCTGGGTGGCCGGCGCGTTTACTTTGAAAAAAGTTAGAGTGTTCAAAGCAGGCCTCGGCTGCCTGAATAATGGTGCATGGAATAATGAAATAGGACCTCGGTTCTATTTTGTTTGTAATGATTAACAGGGACAAACGGGGACATTCGTATTGCGGCGTTAGAGATGAAATTCTTCGATGGCCGCAAGAATGTTTTCATTAATCAAGAACGAAAGTCAGAGGCGCGAAGACGATCAGATACCGTCGTAGTTCTGACCATAAACGATGCAGACTAGCGATCCGCAGGAGTTGCTTCGATGACTCTGCGGGCAGCTTCTGGGAAACCAAAGTGTTTGGGTTCCGGGGGAAGTATGGTTGCAAAGCTGAAACTTAAAGGAATTGACGGAAGGGCACCACCAGGAGTGGAGCCTGCGGCTTAATTTGACTCAACACGGGAATATTCACCCGGTCCGGACACTGTAAGGATTGACAGATTGATAGCTCTTTCTTGATTCGGTGGATCTAATAGGGAACTTTGCTGGGATTAGACCATCGTGAGACAGGTTAGTTTTACCCTACTGATGACAGGTCGTTGCTACGGTAATCCTGCTCAGTACGAGAGGAACCGCAGGTTCAGACATTCGGTTCACGTGCTTGGCTGATAAGCCAATGGTGCGAGGCTACTATCTGAGGGATTATGGCTGAACGCCTCTAAGCCAGAATCCCGACCGGATATGCGACGATATTCTGAACACCACTGCGTCGGGAGGTAAGGACATGGTTGGGACCTGGGGCTCACGCCTCAGTCCGATATGGTCGAGCCGCAGAAAGAGGTCTCTGCCGTCCCGCCGATCAAAGCGGACGGGGACCTATCCAATATTCACCCCATGCGGCGTGGAGGTGTGAAATCCTTTGTAGATGACTTAGTTCTCGGTCGGGGTGTCGTAAGCAGTAGAGCAGCCACCTCACTGCGAAGTGTTGACTCAGCCTCGGACCGCAAATGGTGCGATAATACCATCTGAGGGATTATGGCTGAACGACTCTAAGCCAGAATCCCGCCCGGATATGCGACGATATTCTTAACACCACTGCGTCGGGAGGCAACGAAATCGTTGGGACCTGGAGCTCGCGTCTCAGCCAGATCTGGTCGAGCTGCAGAAAGAGGTCTCTGCCGTCCCGCCCATCAAAGCGGGCGAGGACCTATCCGATATTCACCCCATGCGGAGTGGAGATGTGAAATAATTTGTAGACGACTTAGTTCTCGGTCGGGGTGTCGTAAGCAGTAGAGAAACCACCTCACTGCGAACTGTTGAGACTCAGCCCTGGACCGTGAGATCTATTCGCACACTAGACGAACAACATCTCCGTGCCATGTCCAAGCTTCTTTACCGGCTAAATGCATTCTTGTCTCGTTCTTTACTTGTCTTCTATCAGTCATCCCAATGGACGTAGAAGAGATGCAGGCCAGCGGACATTGCACCTCTGCCCTTTTGTGACAACTTTCCAGGTGGCGGGGAATGCTAGGCGTACCATCACTACAGAGGAGCCGAGAATACCAAAGGGAAGCAAGGAGATACCTCACTCACATGCATATGCTACTTTTCTGGCAGGACGTGACGATTCTGGGACACAGACACACTGGGCTGCCTCTCTTCGGGGATACTTGAAAAATGAGTACATATGTCCACCATATCATATCATCATCATCACATCCTTTCGACCCGAGTGGCGAAGACTCGATAGTCCTGCAAGACAACTTTCCTAAGAGAGACAACTATGACCTCAAATAACTGCTACCTTGCAGATGGGCTAGGGACAGCCAAAGGATAAGGATGGCAACCATACAGAAACGCCTGTTGAAATTGGATGCACTGCGCCACAGACCTAACTAAACAGTGCAATGTAAATCGCTGTATGATGACGTTACAATTTAAAAGAAGAAAGTATGGTGCTCATCCTGTGGAGTCCCACAAGGCAGAGAGAATGCCGGGCCCCACGCCTCGAAGGGGCCCACCTGATGCTACTGGTGGTCACCCACCCATGTGCTGTGCAGTCAAGGCACAAGGAAGGACATGGGGCAAGAGCTATTGACCGAAAACCCAAGACCCTTAAAATACTACAGTGGAATGCGGAAGGAGTCCTTAACAAAAAGGCAAGATAGACGTGGCATGCATCCAAGAAACGCACCTCAACAACAACCGCAGATTCTCAATCAGAGGATACCAGACCTACCGACTTGATAGAGAAGGTCACAAAGGAGGGGTTCTGATACTGACACGTAACTGCATACCAAGTAGCGCAGTATCTGTAAATCACACCAGACAAGCAGAAATTGTAGGAGTCGACATAATGCTACAAGAAACGAAAATCCGTATATACAACCTGTATGGCTTACCCAACAAAGACCTGTCGCTCTAGAGTATGGAAATCAAGGACTCCAGCTGCCTAGTGGTTGGAGACTTCAACAGTCCCTCAGAGAGATGGAGATATTCAGAAACAGACAGCAGAGGGGATGAAGTGGAAGACTGGGAGATAGACACACATCTCTATCTTATCAACAGGCCGGATGACAGTCCTAGCTTCTATTCCAGAACATGGCATACCACTTCCACTCCAGACTTGGCCTTCTCCACGAGGGATATCCACCACAAAATAGATCGTCAGGTGCTCGACCAACTGGCAGGTAGCGACCACAGGCCAATTAGGCTAGATATTGATATGGAAGTAGGCCCCCAGGTAATAAAACCGCTGCCACGTTGGAATTATAAACGAGCCGACTGGGACAGATTTTAAATGCTGACAGATGGACTGTGTGAAACTATCAACACAGGAAATAACAATATGAAACCTATGGTGGAAAGCCTAAGCAAAGCAATAATATAAGCAGCCATCCGAAGAGGGGCAAGGAAAAACTACAAGCCATATTGGAATCATGAACTGCAGAAAGCTGAGGATGAAGTCTCAAATGCAGAGAGAGAGAGAGAGAGAGAGAGATATATATAGAGAGATATATAGAGAGAGAGATATATAGAGAGATATATAGAGAGAGAGAGATATATAGAGAGAGATATATAGAGAGAGATATATAGAGAGATATATATAGAGAGATATATATAGAGAGAGATATATAGAGAGATATAGAGAGAGAGATATATATATATAGAGAGATATAGAGAGAGAGAGATATATATATAGAGAGAGATATATATAGAGAGAGAGAGAGAGATATATATATATATAGAGAGAGATATATATATAGAGAGAGATATATATATAGAGAGAGATATATATATATATATAGAGAGAGAGATATATATATATATAGAGAGAGATATATATAGAGAGAGAGATATATATAGAGAGAGATATATATATATATAGAGAGAGATATATATAGAGAGAGATATATATATAGAGAGAGATATATATATATATAGAGTGAGAGAGAGATATATATATAGAGTGAGAGAGAGATATATATATAGAGAGAGAGAGATATATATATAGATATATATATATATATATATATATATAGAGAGAGAGAGAGAGAGAGCTCGTCGGAAAGGATGGGGTAACAAATGAAATGCTGATGGGGTTGGGCCAAAAAGCAAAGGGGAAGTTACTGTCAGTCCTGAACCAAATCTGGAAAGGGGGAATTGTACCCCAGGCATGGAGGACAGATGCTGTAGTTATACCCGTACTAAAGAAAGAAAAAGATAGAACAGATCCAAATGGATACAGGCCTATCAGTCTACTGAGCTGTGTAGATAAACTGATGGAGCGTATGATAAACATCAGACTGATGTGGCACCTGGAAGAAAAACACATTAATTCAGATCCACTGAGGACCAGATCACTCTCATAGCACAGGAAATAGAGGATGCTTACCACGAGAAAAAGCATACAGTAGCGGTTTGGGTGGATCTAGTGAAGGCATTTGACAAGCTGTAGAGAGAGGGACTTAAAGTCAAGCTACGAAGAAGTGAACTATCTGGAAAAATGTACAGATGGATCAGCCACTACCTCTAAAACAGAACAGCCAGAGTTCAAGTACAAGGGCAGATGAGCAAAAAGGTGACACTGGAGCAAGGAGTACCCCAATGGGGAGTACTGTCACCCACACTTTTTCTGTTGTATATACACAACATCACAGAGAATATACCAAGAAGAGTCCACAGCTCCATGTTTGCAGACGATCTGGCTACGTGGACCTCTGACAAAAATCTCACCGTAGCAAACAATCGAATGCAGCAGGCCCTAACATCGTTGGAGGAGTGGGCGAACTCATGGCTGGTCAAAATAAATGAAGAAAAAACAACATGTACGATATTCTCGCTTTTAAATAAACCACAGAACACCAAAATAAGTCTAAACGGCAAATATCTGCGGCCAAACGACAACCCAAACTACTTGGCCGTCACATTTGATCGGCGCATGACATGGAAAGTCAGATCGAGAGAAACCGAATGAGAGCAAGACAAAGAATGGCAATCATGAGGAAACTTGCTGATACAAGCTGGGGGAGAATACTGAAGAAACTGTAGACTGGAAGAGTGAGACCAGTTCTCGAGTATGGTATTGCGGCATGGGCAACAGCGGCAAAGGCGAACTTTGATAAAATTAGCAAACTTCAAAACCAAGCCATGAGAGTTATAACAGGAGACATGAAGTCAACACCAATTGTAGAACTTGAAAAGATTACAAATCTGCAATCTATGACCGACAGAACAGATTGCAGAGCCCAGCTGCAAGCAGAGAAATTCAGAAGACTGACAGACCATCCAATGCATCAGCGACTAAATATATTTGGAAAAGGGAAACTAAAGCGGTTAAACTTTGCAGAAATAGCCAAAGCAAAGATGAGCGAAGACCCTATGAACACCATAACAACACCAAAGCCCATCCCTACTGTGCGCAAACCCACATGGAAGCAGCATATCATTCCGGAGGTGGTAGAAAATATACCAGGTATTGGAAACAAGAACAGCCAGACTGAAAAAAGAAAGAAGAGACATAACCTTGAGGTACATAGCGGAAAACTACCCGAGCATGGACTGAACCCATGCATACACCGACGGTTCTGTAACAAACACAACACAGAATGGAGGGGCAGGGGTATTCCTGAGCCTAGCAAATGGTAGAAAAATAATCCTGTCTGTGGCAACTGGAAAATTCTCAAGCAATTTCAGAGCGGAGGCAGAGACACCGAAGGCTGCAGTAAAAGCAATGCTGACAGGCGAAAGCAATGAAAGCCAGATAGTCCTGTTTACAGATGCCCTGGCCGTGGTTACAGCACTAAAAATCCAGAAAAATACTGAACTTAATGATTTAAGAGCAGTACTCTGTCAACTATGCCAGCAGTCCGCACCAAAAAGGGTAGTGGTACAGTCGGTTCCATCCCATTGTAACATCCAAGGCAACGAGAAGGCAGATAGACTGGCAAAAGAAGGTGCAAGACTTCCACAACCAGATTCTAGTGTGACCTACGAAGAGTCCAAAAGGTTTATTAGGGCCAGATACATGGCCAAATGGGAAACAGAACATACTGGCTACACCAAAAATGATGCCTATTACCAGTTGAACAGAAGAGAGCAGGTCGTGGTCTTCAGACTCCGCACAGGCCACAACAGACTGAGGTACCACCTATTCAATAAACTGAAGATAGGTGGCACTGACAAATGCACCTGTGGTACAGGGAAAATGATCGCTGAACATCTGCTTCAAAATTGCCCGACATACGAGGACCAGAGAAAGCACATGTGGCCATCACCAATGGCAACACTAGACAAGCTCTATGGCAGTGTCGACAGCCTCAGGATGACAGCTGGTTTCTTCGAACAAATTCAAATTGACGTCAGACAGCGTTCGAAGAAGAAGAAGTATACTTGACTATTGGTATGTGCTGTTTACACCGTGAGTGACGTTATCACGCGCATCGTACGTATGTTCACTTGTTGCAGTTTGGTCAGGTTTCATTTGTACATGCCACGTATTACAATAATTTTTTTTTAAAGGAAAGCCTGTTTGTACTTATTTAATTTTGATTGTACTGCCTGCCATTCAAATTTGTCATCAATTGTCACGAGACTCCGGAATCGTTCACCTGTTTCAATTTAATTTTTTTTAGCCTTGCGAGTTAGAAATAATTGTTTCTTTTTCTAAATATCATTATTTGATTTTTTATTAGCTTGCTTCAGTATTTCTATACAACTCAGAGCATATATAATCTGATATAATGATTCAAGAAATAGTTTTATAGAGTTGCAAAGAACAGTTCTAGGAGGCAAGTCACCAGGTATAGACAGCATAACAACGTAGGCCTATCGTGCACGCGGGAGACATGGTTAAAGGAACTAAAGATACTTTTCATAACGGCATCATGGATAGGTAGACATGTGGTAGAAACCTACAATCGTGCCAACATATAAGAAAAAGGTCAACAAAAGAAACTGACACGAACAGAAGTATATGGCATCTTCGTCATACTGGCAACGTGTACGCAACGATTATTTGACAGAGAATGAGACCTATTGTTGAACCCCAGCTTTCCAAAGATAAATTTGGATTTCGCCGGAGTATAGGTAATATAGAGTAATTCACCGTAAGACATTTAAGCTAAAGGCCAAAAGATTAAAACAAAAATATGTACATCGATAAAAGAAAAAAGTGTTATATAGGGTCTACATGATTACACTTTGACGATACGGGTAGTTAATGGTGTATAAGGTCAAATACTGGATACTATAAGAGAGCACTGTATCGGAGGAGTATAAATGCCGTAAGAACCACTGATGGTGCACAAATTCTTTTGAAATCAATACGGCTGTGATGCAGGGGTGTGTTCTTTCCCCTCTGCCGTTCAACATCTACTTGGACAAAATTACAGCAGAGGCCAGTCAAATTGTGAAAACGGAAGCGGAACCAAACTTATTACACGTATTCCTCTTTTGTAGATCCTATCAAAGTGCTGGTGAAAACCAATACGAAATACAATTAACCAGATGAAGACGGAAACTATGAGGACCAGCAAATCACCTGGGCAACTCAACATAAGTGTCAATAATATTGCTCTTCAACAGTTCCATAAGTTTAGGTATTTGGGCAACATTTTGCTCGACAGGG
This sequence comes from Ariolimax columbianus, assembly GCA_036924085.1. Classification (NCBI taxonomy): domain Eukaryota; kingdom Metazoa; phylum Mollusca; class Gastropoda; order Stylommatophora; family Arionidae; genus Ariolimax; species Ariolimax columbianus. The sequence goes on along the minus strand of JAVGWX010000244.1, from coordinate 34,616 downwards.
AAATCAAGATTAGGTGTCAGCAAGCATCTGTTGGGATTTATCATCGTAAGGTCTATGGACAAACTGTCGCTTACTTCAGTAAGGTTACAGTTTCCTTACTTCAGTACTTTTTACTAGTATGTTTATTATCTAAACACATTTATATACGATATGATACGAACACAGTGCATGGTAGCACACATATTAACAGCATACTGATCGTGTTTTATAACAGAAACAAGGAACACTACAGCAGAGCTAGTTAGATGACATGGTAGCAAGGGTAACAGCAACAACGGCATAAGAGCAAAAACGAAATAGACAGACGTGGACATATTTCAAAATGATGCATTCCAAGAATACAAAATCAAAGTTAATAGACTACTTTTCTTGTCACTTAATAAAACAAATTGGGAGATGAAACTACCAATCTATTAATATTATTGACCTCTGCAGTCTATGTACCTCGTACTTTGAGTGCCACCTTTTGTGCTGCCGACATGTTGAACTATTGGGGTGTTTATTTAATCCCCTCTATTCATCGTTCATAGGGTCGACCTCTTACTGTCTGTTTATCTCCGAAGTTTCCTAAGCAATCTTTCACGTCTTTTCTGTCAAAACCTGGTCTGGCATTAAAATCACCCATTACAATGAAGTTGTTCTCATATTATTTGGATTGCGTAGCACTGTGAAATATGCCTCCCATCTTGCCTTAATATCTTTGTTATTCAAGATCGCTTCTTTGCCGTGTATTATTGTGTAAGAATTGTAATTCTCATCCGTAACGCATAAAACGGATCTTTTTTGTAAAAATACCTGGGTGTTTTTTAACACAGCTCACTGATCACTTCTCCATATGTCTGCCATGTCTTCTTACGTGACTTTAGAATGTCAGTACTGGCTTTATGTCTTGCTTGTGTATAGTCGTAGTAGTCGTTTTCCCTCTTCGAGTTTCTATATTTCTTAAATAGTTTAATTTCTTTTATGACTGCCTGTCTCCTTTCATTATTCACATTGTACTTTTCTTTCTCATACCTTCCTGATCACATGGTAGATTCATGTTCTGTGGGACCTTTGTCTGTACCACTATGTCTGCCAATCTATTAATATTATTGACCTCTGCAGTCTATGTACCTCGCACTTTGAGTGCTACCTTTTGACGCCAGTAGAGTACTATTGTCCAAGGATATGTATCTATTTTCACATTGAATATTACCTTGGAATCAGTGATGTGCTGTCTGTCTCGCACCGTAATGAAAATGTAGTCTAATTGAGATGGAGTATCTAACAATAATAATAAAAATCATCATGTAGCATGTCCCGTATAAAACGTCGCTTCCATTAGTCTGTCTGAAAGAAACTCTTTCCGTTGCCAAAACTCTAGCCTCCGCCACAATCATACCGAAGCATTCCTGGATATCTTGGAGTATCGTCTTCTTGGTCTATCCCTGCCTCTTTTTCCTGGCACCATACCTTCCAACACTGGTCTTTCAAGACCGTTGTGTCTCTTGATGTGACCAAAGTATTTACATTTTCTTGCCATAATGAAATTGATAAACCAGTTCTCCTCTGTTTTAAACTCTTGCCGAATATATATATATTTGTCATTTTCTCCGTCCAGGGTATTCTGAGGATCTTTCTGTAACATTTTGGCTCGAAGGATTCGATTCTTTTTGTAGAAGTTTTGATATTCGTCCATGATTCGCAACCATATGGTGCCACAGGAGAAACACAGGTTCTCAAGACTCACTTTTGTCGTTTTGTTGGTACTCTGCCATAATTTTTTCAGGCTGTTCAGTTTCTGCGTTGCCATAGCTAGTCTTTTTCTGATTTATTTCGAGCAGTCGCTATTTTTGTCACATCTGAGCCCAGATGTTCAAAATGCGTGACCCGATCTATTTTCTCATCAGCAACTGTAAATTTATATTGCATTATATTATATTGTATTATTTATATAATCGTGTTTTCTTTTGCTCATGTTTATAAACAAGTTTTGATCTTTACTGTGTCCATTTAAAGCTGAAAGTAGCTGGTCTAGCCCTTCTGCACTTCTTGATAGTGTCATTGTGTCGTCTGGGTATCGTAACTCTGAAATCTCGTAACAGTCAATCGTAAATATATCAAACCTTGTAATGTTCCCGCCTTCTCGAACATTTCTTATTATATATCCCGCATATATATTATACGGTGAGAGGATATATCCCTATCTTACTCCCTTTTGTATTGCGAACACATTGGATGTTTGCCCAGATACTCGAACTTTCCCTTTTCAGTCTTTCAATTGCTGAAAATCGTAATTGCTGTACGTCACCAAGATGGCGGATGGTCTGTCGTATCTACGATGGTTCTCCCGTTATGGTCTTTTCTATAGGAAATAAATGTACAAGAATGAAGGAATGTGATCATAATTGTGGCACATATACCATTACACTATTTCTTGAAGTTTTTTTAAAATAGAATTCGCTTCAGGGAAGTTTGTTTGTCTTCATTTTATTTTTTCATTAGATTTGGTGAACTGTTGTCAAACGTATTCTATAGAAATGTACATTATCGTGGAAGAACTTCTTCATAATTATTGGCAACTAGATCTTCCATTTCTGTGGAATGGAACGGGCTTTGATGAAGCTACACAAATGATTACCTTGTTCTACTAGAGGGAATGTCCATTCCTGAATACAAAGTCTGAAGCTTTTCAGAGGCAGAAGAACCTATTAAGGTCAACGGCTCAAAGAGTGTGTGTATACATGGGGCTCATCCTGGACACTTAAGTGGAAAGCGGCCGGCCACCGTGGAAGAGCTAGGGCTTAATCCCGTATAACCCATAGTTAGCAACGGAAGCACAGGTCCCAGAAAATCTGAATACCCGTAAGAGAGAACTAAAAATAGGAACGTGGAATGTCCGTACACTTCACCAAGCCGGAAAACTGGACAACCTGATAACAGAGACAGGTGCTATGAATATAGACATATTGGGTGGGGCAGAAACAAGATGGAAAGAGACTGGATAAACAGAAAGATAAATACATTTTCATTCATTCAGGAGGCAAACAACATACAAGAGGTGTTGGTGTATTATTTAAGAAAGAATTAGAAAAATACATTTGTAGATACTGGACACACAACGATCGAATGATACTACTGAAAATCAGAGCCAGACCATTTAATATGTCCATTTTATAAACGTATGCACCCTCAGATTACAGTGAAGTGCAATTAGAGGAATATTATGAAGATATGAAGCAGTAACTTCACTGGCGTCAACGGATATAATAATTGTTAGGGGCGACATGAATGCGAAGGTAGGAAAAGAGGAATACAAACACATCGTGGGACAATATGGAATTGGAACAAAGAATGAAAGAGGAGTAAGATTGATACAATTCTGCGAGGAAAACAAACTTTGTATTTGTAACACTTTTTTTAACATCATTTTAGAAAATTATATACATGGAAAAGCCCAGGTGATAGAACAAGAAATTAAAGTGATTTTATTAATATCAGAAAAAGATTCAAAAATATTGTCAAAAACATCGACATACCCAGGAGCAGACATCAATTCAGACCACAGTCCAGTTTGTATGAAAGTGCATATACAACTCAGAATCACAGAGTGTAGAGGGACAAAAACCCTAAATAAAGACCGATCAGCGCTAAAACAACAAGATACGCGGCTAAAGCACCAGGTAGCAGTAAAGAAGATGTATGAAAACTTACAATCATAGGACAAGGAAGGAAACACAGAGAGAAGAATAAACACTAAATGGGAACGTATAAAAACCAGTATCCAAGTAGTAAATAATTCATTACCAGATAAAGAACTTAGGTTAAACCAAGAATGGATGACAGATGACATTTAAACTAAAATGGCAGATAGAAAGAAGGCTAGAAACACTCCCGCATATTCATCACTACACAAAGAGATAGGTACAATGAGCAGGCTAGTCAAAGAACAGTGGTTGTAAGGAAAATGGAAGGTAATAGAAGACATGGGACTAAAACGCAATACCAGAGAAATGCATATAGAAAAAAAGAAAACAACAAACAAGACACATGTAACCCAGAGTGGTGGATGCATCCGAGATAAAAATTGTGCCATTTTGATGAATTAGAATGACATATCAAACAGAATATACAAGGGAGCTTTTTGAGGACAGTCCAAACCATCAACATCAGATAGTGAAGGACACAGCATCCTAAGATCAGAAGTGGTAAATGTGATAAAAACTATGAAGAAAGGTAAGCAACAGGGCCGGACTTCCATAAACATAGAATTGATAGAGGAATGTGGTATAGATATACTTACTGATATGCGTAATGACATATACAATACTGGATGCACACCAACAGACCTGAAAACATCTACTTTTATAACACTCCCGAAAAAACCTCATGCAACAGAATATTCAGACTTTAGAACAATAAGTCTAATGATTCATACAATTAAAATACTACTCAAGATTATGCAAGAGAGAATAAGTGGTGAAATAGAGAAGGAAGTTTCAGAAGAACAATTTCGTTTTCGAAAGTTAAATGGAACAAGAGACGCAATTTTCTTATTCTGAACTTTGACAAAAGAATATAAAGAAATACATAATGACATTTATATTTGCTTTATAGACTACCAGAAGGCTTTTTTCAAAGGCCTTTGATAGAGTACCTCATCAACGATTGTTTCGAAAGTTGAAATCACATGGCATAGGTGGTGAAGTTGCAAATTGGATAGAAATTTGGTTGACGGGCAGAAGGCAGAGAGTGGGCATAATTAGAGAGTGCTCTGACTGGTGTGATGTAATAAGTGGTGTGGCCCAGGGATCGGTATTGGGACCAATTTTGTTCGTAATATATATATATAAATGATTTGGACATTGATATCTGATCCATGATTGCAAAGTTATTGAGATCGGATTTAGATAAAATTTTACAAAATGGTCTGAAAGCTGGCAGATGGAGTTTAATGTAGAAAAATGTACAATTGTTCAAATGGGAAGATCCAATAAGCAATATAATTACAGGATAGGGGAGAACAATATTAGGACAATAAAAAAGGAAAGAGACCTAGGGGTTATAATACATCATATAGGAAAGGGGCGGGAGCAAGTCCAGGTGTCAGTGAAAAAGGCTGATGTCATATTGGGCATGATAAAAAGAAACATTTCACATAAGAGTAAGGAAGTAATAGTCAAATTATATAAATCATTAGTTAGAACTAAATTAGAGTGCTGTGTTCAGGTGTGGAGTCCATATAAAAGAGTGGATATTAACATGCTGGAAAGGGTACAAAGAAGAGCTACAAAAATGATCGCGAGGTTTCAGAATTATAGTTCTGAGGAAAGACTAAAAAAATGGTCTAGAACACAGAAGAATTCGAGATGACTTAATACAAGTGTATAAACAAATAAATGGAAAGGATAAATTAGACTATACCAAGTTTTTTCAAAGTACAACAAGAAAAAGAGGGCACAGCTACAAATTGTTTAAAGGCAGGTCTAGATTAGATATTAGGAAATATTTTTTAAAGTCAGAAAGTGGTAAATTCTTGGAACGCATTGCCGCAGGATGTATTGGAAGCAGAGTCAGTTAATGCATTACAAAGAAAGAAAAAAAAAAGATTGGAAGCTCACAGTATGCTAGATATTCACTGAGTGATATAAACTGGTTGTATTCAGACTCTGTAGAGCCTTCTAAACCAGTTTAATGAAGTTAAGTTAAGCTTCGGAATCGGTCTAGATGGTAAAGACAAGCCTGCTCCGTAATCTGTACTGGGACAAACTGCTACAGTAAAATCAGGACAGTTATGCTCTTCAAGTATAGATGTAAAAAAAAGAGTGAGACAAGGATGTGTATTATCCCCTTGTCTTTTTAATATCTACACACAACAAATTTTCAAACAGATTGAAAAGGTGCTAGGGCTTGTCATTGGAGGAGTGACAATGAACAATATAAGATATGTGGATGATAACATTTTACTGGCAAAAAGTGAGCAAGAATTACAGGAGCTTGTGACAACAATATACACAATAATTCAAGAGTTTAGATTATAGATAAACAAAAAGAAAACAAAGATTATGATAATTGGGAAAAATTACAAGAAACCATGTATACAAATAATAATAAAAGATCAACTACTTGAACAGGTAGAAAGTTTCTACTGTCTAGGTCATATGATAACGGCAGAAGACAGCTGTGAAAAAAAATATCAGAAAGCGAATAGGTATGGCCAAGATGGTATACGACAACATGCTACATATACTGACACCCAAAAAGATAAATCAGAATTTGAAAAATGAAAATTCTCAGGTGTTATTTATAATCGTCCCCACTTTATGTCGCAGAAACCTGGACAATGAATAGCAAGTTGGAAAAGCATAGTGAAGCCTTCGAAATGTATATATAGAAGATTGGGTCGCATTTTTTGAAAAGAAAGGAAAACAAATTTGGAGGTATTGGAAAAGTTGGAGATGAAAAGACAATTAATGACCGAAATCAGGGTTAGACCATGGCCATCTGTAGTTTAGTCTATTACATTTGGCCATGGTTAGACAGTTACCTTATTTTGGTCATATAACAAGACGGGATCAAGATGCTGAGCAGCACATGAGCTGCAGTGGTCAGCGAGCCATAGCTGACTGCTAGCGTCAGAGCCAGCGAACCAGAGCTGTCAAGACCCTTCTACACCTCCACGCGGTGATCCTGGATAACAGGATGCAGCAGGGCAGACTGTCTAAGGCGAAGGGATCGAAGAGGGAATGTTAATCCGGTACTAAAAAAATGCTTGCTGAAGTCGGATGTGTTGGACCGAAAGGTGCAAATATCACAGCCAAGCTGTAAACTACGACACAACGCATTCTGTTTTATGCACTACATTCTGCTACTTAAGGCCTTTTAGGGTTTGGTACCGGGAGATTGAGAACGAACGAAGCCAAGCCATATAACAAGACTCCTTGTTGAAGACCATACTGGAGGGTACGATGGAAGGTAGTCGTTCAAGAGGCAGACAAGGCTTTAAGTGAGTCGATAACATCAGGAGATGGACTCTCAGATTGCACAATTACGGCAAGAGTACAATGGTGATCCGTTAAAGCCGACCTTCGATGCAGAGATGGCACCTGAACTGTACTGAATTTCTCCAATGTTGGTTCAGGTTTTTTTTCTCATCCTTTGGTAAGGTTGTAATTGAGCACTTTGTGTTCTCTTATCACATGGTTCTGCAGTACTCTCTCCATCTGTTCAGTATATCTTCGGTTTCTATTAGTGTGTTATCCTCTTTGTCATTGATGACATGCGGAACCGGACGGAATTCCCTCGTCAGTGTTCTTATCGCCTTAAAGGCATCTCTCTCCCTGCCTTGTTGCTGTAGATTTTCTATATCCTTACAAGTCTCAACTATGTATCTTCTTTTATATTTTTTATTTCTCTTGTAACTTTTCTCGCGCAGTTGTTAATATGTTGCGTTGGTTCCATCACGTCCAATTTGTTTTAATCGTTTCCTTTCTTCTGTGCGTTTTAGTGTTTTATCTAACTCTAATAATAATAATAACAGTTGCCCATTGCAAGTAAAGATGACGACAACATCAGACTATTGGTGCAAAATGTGTTTCTGATGGCTGTAAAGAACAATCCTGGAGGGGCACACCCTGTCACATTCAGAGAACACATGCAGAGATTCGGCTGTGGAATCGTTGTGAGTATTGTTTTTTAGGTAAAGGTATCCGCCTCGAGTGCCGGAGGTCGCGGGTTCGAATCACGGTGAAGACAGTGATTTTTTTACGTGGATTTTCTGATAAAAATTTCCCTGATCTCTGGGTAGTGAGATCAGACTCCCGAGTTCAATGTCAAATAGCTAAAAATACCTTGTCATTTAGAAATCGAAAAGAGTAAGCTTAACAGTCACTGCCCGGACAAAATTATAGTTAAAAATCTACCCAAAATATTTGTATCCTATCTCAGGCCTAGTAAGCAGCAGGAAGTTGTAAAATACCTACTACGTATAGACGAAGCATTCGGCAATCTGGCAACAGATATTAAAAGTATTCCAAGCACGTTGTCCTGTTAGCGACTGTCTAGGTAGGTAAGGCTAGCGACTGTCTAGGTAGGTAAAGCTAGCGACAGCCTGCAAACGTTGGTTCTATACTACAGTAATGTTTGATTCGATGTACGGCTGCCAGGGGCAGGATGGAAAAGTACCACAGTTTTCCTAGCGTTGATTGTCAGACCAAAGTTAGTGCATGCTGCTGAAAACTCAGTAATGATTAAACTGCATATTTTTTTGGTAGAAAGTATTGATGGCGAAATAGTTCTCGAATAGGAGATCTGTCATTGTCGCCTTACGAACCTTAGGGTAGGATTTCAGGCGCCCTGTGATAAACAACTGATCCCAAGTCTGTACCTGAAATGCATGTCAGTAGCAGCGCCATGGGTAGCATCAGTGAACATTGATGCAAAGATGACGTATCTAGATAGCTACATTTCTACTATGTCTGCATGCGACTCTATTTGTGCTGAAAGAAGGTATTCGTAACGAAAAGTTCATGCTCTGCACACAGGTTAAACAGCTGTTCACCTTTAGAGTTACATTAACCCCTAGCATAAACGCATAGTCCCAGGTATCCCACAGGTATTTGCGGTAACCGTAAACTTAGGAACATTAGTTTTGTTTTAACATCTTAATATTCTTATGTTTTTATTCTTATATTTTTTTTTCTATCGCTAATTATGACAGCACATATGATGATGATAATGGAGATGCAATTAATATTAGTTTGTTTGCAATCTTACATATGGCATGCATGCCACTCCCACTGTCCCCTAGGTCTGTATGGTCTGAAGTCCGCCAAACCTCTATTGTGAACAACCGTGGAAAAGCGCAGGAGTCGTCTCATGTTGTTTCGCCATGCTGAAAAGAATTTATAAAATACTTATAATAATGATATATTGAAATAATATAAACGTTTAAAGCGACTAAAGAAACCTTGCAATACATAACTGAAGTAGCACGAGGTACACACTCAATTCAGGATAGAAAAACTATAATATTTCAAACAACCGACTTAAAACGGAAGAAATATTTCGCAGCAAAATGGTACATACATATTTATAAGCGATTATTAATAAGAAATGAGAGTATGTATAAGCAAAATATACTTATTGCATTTCAAGAAAAAAAGAAAACACTGGCAGTCTAGATAGACCTAGAAAAAGCCGTTGATAAAATATGGAAGAGCGGGTTAAAACTCAAACTACTGCAAATGGGTGTTACCAACAACATGTACAAGTGGATCATTGATTACCTAGATAACAGGACAGCAAGGGTGCAACTCCAAGGACACCTCAGCAAAAAGATGAAAATGGAACAAGGAGTTCCACAAGGTGGAATACTCTCACCCATGCTGTTCCTCATATATATCAATGATATAATTACGTAAATTCCTAAAAGAGTACACAGTGCACTATATGCAGATGACCTGGCACTATGGACATCCGAAGAGTCTACACCTGTAGATAGAAACCAAATGCAGGAGGGTCTAAATAAAATAGAGACATGGACAAAGAAATGGCAAATCGCTATAAACGAATCCAAAACCACGTACACAATCTTCTCTCTATCTTCCAAGCCCCAAGAAGTAATCCTGAAAGTAGATGGTCAGACTCTCCCCCCTCGACATAAGTCCAACTTATCTGGGAATAACAATAGACCCAAGGTTGACATGGAAAAACCAGATAAAAAAGCCACCAACAAAGCTAAGAACAGAATGGCGATAATGAGGAAGATATCAGGCTCAACATGGGGAGCGGACACGGGCACCCTAAAGAAACTGTACACAGGTTATATGAGACCAGTGCTAGAATACGGGATAGCAGCATGGTCCACAGCAATAAAGAATAACTTTCACAAAATAAATACAACCCAAAACCAAGGCATCATCACTGGAGCTATGAGAACAAACCAATAAATGCAATGGCGAACATCACACGAATCGAAAGTATGGAGACGTGCAGAGACCAGAAAACACTCCAGCAGGGGGAGAAGTTCAAACGAATGCCTGATCACCCAATATATGACAGGATAAATCGCATGGGAAGAGGGAGATTAAAGAGAAACCACTTCATATCAAAAACAAAAGAACTTGCAAGAGCACACCAAATCATAAGCCAGACAGTGGTTAGAGATCTAAAACAAACATCCCAAATCCTACCATGGAAAAAAGCCAAGTCCCCTGAGATTGTAGAAACCATAGAGGGAATAGGGAAAAAGGGAACTCAGACATATTTAAAAAGGAAATTCATCACAGAAGAATATCTTAGGAGAGTATACACACCAGAAACATGGATACACGTATATACAGATTGCTCATCTAAGAAAGCAACATCCAATGGAGATGGAGGGGTCTATTACAGACTAAGGGATGGAGAAGGAAAAACTCGAGTTTTAACAACGGGAACATATTCCAATAATTTCCGTGCAGAAGCATTGAAGGCCGCAGCTGAGCGTGTAATCCAAGATAAAGATATCCACCAAGAAAACATAGTATTCCTTACTGATGCCGCGTCAGTATTAGCAGCACTAAAACATCACAAAGATGAAGATCTCGTGCAATGTATGTTCTTCCTGATACAGCTCTCAGCAGAACACCCAAGGTTGGTCATACAGTGGATCCCATCCCACTCCAATATTGAAGGCAATGAAGCTGCAGACAAACTAGCAAAGAGTGGATGAGCATCCCTACAAACAGATTTGAATATCACATATAATGAGGCCAAGACCATAATTAAAATCAACTTCAGGGTAAAATGGGCTGATCAACCGAAAAGAAGACAGCTACTATAACTTAACTAGAGAAGAGCAAGTGATCATCTTCAGACTGAGAACTGGGCATAACAGACTCAAGGGTCATCTTTACAACAAAATAAGGATTGGGACAGATGACAGGTGCCCATGTGGGGAGCATACCATGACCGTAGAACACATCTTGCAAAGCTGCACACTCACGCAGGAAAATGGAGACTAACACTGGCCTCGTAAGACATATATGAGACAAAAGCTGTATGGAGACGAAACAGCCTTACAAACAACGGTGTCCTTTGTAAGAGAAACCGGAACCTTGATCTGAGGATGAACCAAGAAGAGGGAGAAGAAGAAGAAGAAGAAATATGCTTATGAATAACACAAGATAGGTATTAACAAATATTTGCCAAAATAGTGTTTTTAATGGCCAGTTAACGAGCATGATAAGTGTGAACAACAAAATACAGCATATTAGTGACGAGGTATGTGCTTTTATCAAAATCAAAGACACAATAGATATACTATACGAGTAAATAATGGAAGCATTAAAGAAAATAGTATGGTTTGATTTAGGTTGAATTTGTTTGAGAGGTTGCTATAAGACGTTGTACCGATATATGTCAACCCGCCACGTCTCTTTTAATGACATAACATTAAAGGATAATAGTACATAGCTGGACTACGAGATACATGAAACGCAAGCTGGGAGAGGCACAAGAGACCATATCTTCAACATGAGAAACGTCTTTGAGAAGTACAAAGAATTAAATTTGCACCTGCATGATTGTTTTATAGACAACACCAAAGCCTTTGACTGCGTAAAACATAAGAAAATGTGGAACATTATTAAAGATATGGGCTTTCCTACACATCTGGTTAAACTAACAGAAACCGTCTACATGTGGCAGCAAGTAGCCGTCAGAATACATGGTAAAAAATCTGATTGTTCGAGATACACAAGGGGGTCAGACAGGGCTGCATTCTTTGATCATACCTGCTCAACATACCTGAGCGAAAAACATTATCAGGAATCTAAAGACATAAGACTGCTCCGTAATATGTACTAGGAACAAACTGCCACACCAAAATCAGGAAAGGTATGCTCTTCAAGTATAGATGTAAAAAGATGTGTGAGATAGGGATGTGTATTATCGCCTTATCTTTTTAATATCTACACACAACAAATATTAAAACAGATAGAGCGGAAACCAGGGCTTGTCATTAGAGGAGTGGTAATTAATAATCTAATAATTGCGGATGAAACAGTTTTCATGACAAAAAGTGAGCAAGAATTACAGGAGCTTGTGACAACAATATACACAACAAGTCAAGAGTTTGGATTATACATAAACATTAAGAAAACAAAAACTATGATAATTGAGAAAAGCGTCAAGAAACGATGTATACAGATAATAATAAAAGATCAACTACTTGAATATGTACAGAGTTTCTCCTATCTAGGTCATATAATAACGGCAGAAGACAACTGTGAAAAAAAAATCAGAAACAGAATAGGTATGGCCAAGATGGTATTCGACAATATACGACACATACTGACAGCCAAACAAATAAATCAGAATTTGAAAATGACAGTTGTCAGGTGTAATGTATACTCGTCACTACTTTATGGCGCAGAAACATGGACATTTAATAACAAATTGGAAAAGAGTAGTGAAGTCTTCGATATGTGGATATATAGAAGATTGGGTCGCATTACTTGGAAAGAGAAGAAAACAAATATGGAGGTATTGGAAACGTTGGGGGGTGAAAAGAGAATTAATGACCACAAATCAGGGTTAGTTACGTTATTTTGGTCCTATAACAAGACATACCTCCTTGTTGAAGATCATGCTGGAGGGTAGGGTGGGAGGCAGACGTTAAGTGGGTGAGTAACATCAGGAGATGGACTGGAAAAGTCTCTAAGATTGCACACTTACGTAAAGAGATATAGAACACTGGAGATCCATTGCAGCCGACCTTCGGTGCGAAGATTGCACCAAAACTGAACTGAAAAGCAGATCCAATTCGTTTCTTCGATTCTTTTACAATAGGAGAAAAAGGAGATACTGGAAATACGATATGCCGACGACACAGTTTTGCTCTCAAACATCGCCTAGTACCTAGAACTAATAATTACACAAGAAGCACAGCGAATCCCAGAATCTCTTCCTGAATACAAAGAAAACTAAGGTAATGACAACTAACAAGACAAAACTTCAACCTAAAATCGAGATCGCTGTCAAAGAGATCGAAAATGGTGCACATTTTGAATATCTGGTATCAATACTAAACAATGGAGACTGTACAAAGGAAGTAAGAAGACGACTGACTATGGCAATGCATAATCTTAGGAGTATACCGAACCTATGGCATAATACAAACAAGCAACTAAAACTAAAGATCCTAAGCACATGTATTTTTCCTGTGGCAACCTATGGATGTGAATCTTGGATTATTACAAAAGCACTAAGAGCGAAGATCAGTGCTTTTGAGACACAGTGCTACAGAAGAGTCCTAAAAATCCCGAGGATAAAGAAAGAAACAAACAAATCCATCCGACACGACCTGAATGTAGAGGAGAATTGGCTCACAAACAAATTCTGTAATGAGCCGAAGACAGGCTTTTTGGACACACCAAACGACACAACGGACTGGAGAGAGTGGTTATGGAAGGCATGGTCACTGGAAAGCGAGGTAGCGGTTGACAGAGAAGACGATGGACTCAGGATATCAAGGAGACGCTGGATTTGACCTTGGAGCAGGCGGAAGACTGGCAAAAGACATAGTTTTCTACAGACTGGCATGAGAGCGACGTTCTGCAAAGGACATGCAACATGATGATGATTAGTAGATAAGTAGTAGGTTAGCCCTTGGTTTATGTATATAACTGTTCAAAGAGCGTTATGCATTCATTTATTACATTAATATATGAGCTCGGCTTCACATCACAATGAGGTTGGTTATATGGTGTCGGTATGTCTTTCGCGTGCAGATGAGCTAATCTAGTGTGTAGTGTTGTCGGTTACAAATGTTAATTTTATATCTGCTATGTGACTACTCGTTTGACTACTTTTATTGTGTTCATTTTAAACAGTGCATGGGAGATCGGAGTACCCTAGGGCAGTCCTGGATATATGAGCATATATTCGGGTGTCAATGACCCTAATCATAAAGAGATGGCTCTATCCATCAGGCCATCAGTTTATTTGAATACTTGAAGATAGATAGCAGCAGCAATCCAGTTTTTTTTTTAAACAAATGGTTGGTTCCACATCCCATAATGCAACACATCAAAGTGCTAAAGACCACTCAAAGGTCACACCAATTATTTCTTGACTTCAGTGGCTTGCCCTTGGAGACATCTTTAGCAAAACGTTGTCCACAGTTTCCTACATTGGCCGAATGTACCCTCATGATATTCTCATTCTCTAGCTGGAGCATGAAGTTTTTAGCTACAATTTATTTCGAGCACTTTGCCATAAACCTTTAGAAAGATGTAAGCTATGTTTGTCGGCATTCTTCTTCTTCTTCTTCGTACGCAGTCAGACAGTAACCATTATTTTTTCGAAAAAAGCGGCGGTCATCCTGAGGCTCTCGCCACTGCCATAGAGCTTGTCTTGCAGTTCCACTGGTAATGGCCACATCTGCTCTCTCTGATCCTCGTATGTCGGGCAGTTCTGCAGCAGATGTTCAGCGGTCATTTTACCAGTACCGCACGGGCATTCGTCGGTACACCCTATCTTCAATTTGTTGAATAGGTGGTACATCAGTCTGTTGTGGCCAGTGCGGAGTCTGAAGACAACGACCTGCTCTCTTCGGTTCAACTGGTAATAGGCATCGTTTTTGGTGTAACCAGTATGTTCGGTTTCCCATTTGGTCATGTATCTGGCTTTGATAAGCCGTTATGACTCTTCGTACGTCATGCTGGTATCTGTTTGTGGTAGTCTTGCACCTTCTTTTGCCAGTCTGTCTGCCTCCTCGTTGCCTTGGATGTTGCAGTGTGACGGAACCCACTGTACCACTACCCTTTTTGGTGCGGACTGCTGGCACAGTTTGCAGAGTGCTGCTCTTAAGTCATTAAGCTCAGTGTTTTTCTGGCTTTTTAGCGCTGTGACTACGGCGAGAGCATCTGTCAGCAGGACTATATGGCTCTCATTTTTACTGTGTGTCACCATTTCTTCCACTGCCGCCCTCAGTGCCTCTGCCTCCGCTCTGAAATTGCTTGTGTACTTACCAGTAGCGATGTTATTTTTCTGCCATTTGGTAGGTTCAGGAATGCTCCTGCCCCTCCGTTCCGTGTTGTGTCTGTTACAGAACCGTCGGTGTATGCATGGGTCCAGTCCATGCTTGGGTAGCTTTTCGTTATGAAGCTTAGGGTAGTATCTCTCCTTTCTTTTTCAGTCTGGCAGTTTTTGTTTGCAATACCTGGTATAATTTCTACCACCTCTGGAAATATATCCTGCCTCCAGGTAGGTTTTCGTACAGTAGTTATTGGTTTCTGTGTTGTTAGTGCGTTTATGGGATCTTCGTGCATCTTTGCTTTGGCTATTTCTGCAAAGTTTCTCCGCTTGAGTTTCCCATTTCCCAAATTGTTAAGTCTCTGGTGCATTGGATGGTCCGTCAGTCTTCGGAGTTTCTCTGATTGCAGCTGGGCTCTGCAGTCTCTTCTATCGGTCATGGATTGCAGTTTTGTAATCTTTTCAAGTTCTACAATTGGCGTTGACTTCATGCCACCTGTTATAATTCTCATGGCTTGGTTTTGAAGTTTGTTAACTTTATCGAAGTTCGCCTTCGCTGCTGTTGTCCATGCCGCAATGCCATACTCGAGAACTGGTCTCACTCTTCCAGTATACAGTTTCTTTAGTATGCCTTCGTCTGCTCCCCAGCTTGTGCCAGCAAGTTTCCTCATGATTGCCATTCTTTCTCTGGCTTTCATTCGGTTTCTCTCAATCTGACTTTTCCATGTCATGCGCCGATCAAATGTGACTCCCAGATAGGTTGGGTTGTCGTTTGGCTGCAGGATTTTGCCATTTAGACTTAATTTGGTACTTTGGGGTTTTAATGAAAGCGAGAATATTGTGCATGTGGTTTTCTCCTCGTTTATTTTGACCAGCCATGAGTTCGCCCACTCTTTCAGCGATGTTAGGGCCGTCTGCATCCGATTTGTTGCTATGGTGAGATTATTTTCAGAGGTCCACATAGCCAGATCGTCTGCAAACATTGAGCTATGGACTCTTCTTGGTATATTCTCTGTAATATCGTTTATATATACCAGGAAGAGTGTGGGTGACAATACTCCCCCTTGGGGTACTCCCTGCTCGAGTGTCACCTTTTTGCTCATCTGCCCTTGTACTTGGACTCTGGCCGTTCTTTGTTTGAGGTAGTGGTTGATCCACTTGTACATCTTCCCACAGACATCACTTCTTCTTAGCTTGACTCTAAGTCCATCCTTCCAGACTTTGTCAAATGCCTTTTCCAGATCCACCCAAACAGCTACTGTGTGTTTCTGTGCCTGGTAGGCATCTTCTATCTCCTGGGCTATGAGGATGACCTGGTCCTCAGTGGATCTGTGCTGTCTAAAGCCGGCTTGCTGTGGAATTAGTATTCGTTTTTCTTCCAGATGCCACATCAGTCTGGTGTTTATCATCCGTTCCATCAGCTTGCCGACACAGCTCAGTAGGCTTATGGGCCTGTATCCATTTGGATCTGTTTTGTCCTTTCCTGTTTTTGGTACTGGTACCAGTATTGCATCTTTCCATGCCTGTGGTACAATTCCCCTTTTCCAGCTTTGGTTCAGGACCGATAGCAGTTTCTTCTTCGCTGTTTGGCCCAGCCCCATCAGCATTTCGTTTGTTATCCCGTCTTTTCCGGGAGATTTCCTTTTCTTTAGTGTTCTCATAGCCTCTTCCATTTCGCGCATTGTTAGTTTGGCCATCATGTGCTCTTCAGGAGCCGTATTTGTGTTTTCGTGTCCCTTTAGCTCTTCGCTAATGTATGTATGATTATCTGCAGGGACCTCGATGTGGTTTGCTCTGGCATAGTGATCGACAAAGGCGTTTGCGGCTTTCTTACCTGTGATCAAGTTCTCGCCTTGCTTGATAGTAATCTGTTTATTTGACGGGGTTTCGTCGTTCATGGCTCTGACTAGCTTCCATAGCTTGTTCCCGTCTTTGTCCAGGTTTAGACTTTTCGTTTTATTTTTCCAGCTTTCTCTTGCTGTTTGCTCGAGGGTGTGTTTGTACTTCGCCGCGGCGGCTTTGAGGGCGATGTTTGCCTCCATGGATTTTTCTCGCTCTGCCATGTTCCTAGCATTTGTTACTGCATCTTCCACTTTCTGCAACTCATCATTCCAGTAGGGCTTATAGTTTTTCCTAGCTCCTCTTGGGATGGTTTCAGTGGCGGCTTGCATTATTGCCTTGCTTAGGCTCTCTACCATGGGCTTCATTTTTGTGTTTCGTGTGTTGATGGTTTCACACAGCCCATCTGTCAGAATTGCAAATCTGTCCCAGTCGGCTCGTTTGTAATTCCAACGTGGGAGCGGTTTTGTTTCCTGTGGGCCTACTTCCATGTCAATGGTTAGTCTGATCGGCCTGTGGTCGCTACCTGCCAGTTGGTTTAGAACCTGGCGGTCTATTTTATGGTGTATGTCCTGTGTGGAGAAGGCCAAATCTGGAGTCGAGGTGGTATGCCATGTTCTTGAATAGAAGCTAGGGCTATCCTCCGGCCTATTGATTAGGGAGAGATTTGCATCTATCTCCCAATCTTCCACTTCGTCACCTCTGCTGTCTGTGTCAGAGTATCCCCATCTCTCCGAGTGGCTGTTGAAATCTCCAACTACTATGCAGTTGGAGTCTCTGACCTCCATACTCGAGAGCGATAGGTCTCTATTTGGTGGTGTCGGCATTCAAAACACTGGCATCCACATTACAACTGAAGCAGTCACTACTTTCAATATACAGTTATTTGATTCTTTAATTTATCGATTATCGGCTGGACATCCTATTTGAGTATAACTCACATTGTTGTTATTATTTTTGTTTGTTCAAAGCTAATTTCTCTGAGTTGAGTTCATTTTTGACAAACGTTTCTGTGGTAGCTGGTTACTGTGGCTCTTCGTGTATCCAGAGGCGTACTTGAGAAGGTGGACCAAGGGTGTTTCCGGGTATAGTGCGATGCAAAGCTTCTCAGTTAGCTGGCCATTATGGAGATTACAGTGTGGATCACTACCTCATTAGAAAAACTGCTGTAATAGCGCGTGTTGTTAAGGAGCTTGATTGAGGACGCCAGGTGGGATGTTGATCAGTATTGACTACTACTCATTACTCCCAGCTCGCATTGTAAAGGGTTAGAGCGCCTTCAATAGTACGCTTAGGCGACCAAGGCCCGTCGTGTCGAATGACTATGTCCATGACCACGTCTGATTGCCGCGTCCCAGGCGGCCTGCAGTTCTGTTGGTAAGGTAGGTGACAGGTGTTGCAAGGGC
Source organism: Ariolimax columbianus (assembly GCA_036924085.1). Classification (NCBI taxonomy): domain Eukaryota; kingdom Metazoa; phylum Mollusca; class Gastropoda; order Stylommatophora; family Arionidae; genus Ariolimax; species Ariolimax columbianus. The sequence continues at coordinate 16,371 of JAVGWX010000244.1, read as the reverse complement.
GGCTCCGATGACGTCTCCAGGATGTCGTGGACTGGGACTTCCCGAGAAAGGCAAGCAACGTGACCGAAGAGGGAGAGACGACGGCGATCAATAGTTGAGACAACGCTTGCAAGTTGAGTACCGGTACGTCGAACTACTTCACTGTTGGAAATCATGTTATGCCAGACGATCCCGAGAATGCGCCTCTGGTTGCGCAGATGGAAGGCCTCAAGACACTGTCGGTCCTGCTGTAGTAGTGTCCAGGACTCGGTGCCGTACAGGAGAATATGGATGATGCAGGAGGAGTAAATACGAAGCCTGGTCTCAAGTGAGAGCCTTCGCTGGGACCAGAGTGCTTGTATGAAGCCGCTAAGCCATCATATGAGTGATGACGTGGCTGCTGCGTAGGTCAGAGGACTGTCTGCTGCCGATGTAGACGAAGTCCTCGGTGGCTGCAACAAGGTTGTCGTTCACGGTGATGCTATTGAGGTTTAGGATTTTCGTCTTCGTTCAGGAGATGTGCAAGCCTAGGTGGGTAGCCGATCGATCCAGTGCCTTTAGGAGGCCTACCAGGGCCTGAGAATCGTAGCCTGGTATGACGACGTCATCAGCGTAGACGAGATCGGTTACAAGGAGTCCTGGGTTGAGTGAGAATCTAGTCCATGGCGCAACAGAAACGTACAGGGGCGAGTACGCAGCCCTGTCGAATACCACATGATATAGAGAACTCCCCTGTGAGATCCTGCCCGAACCGAATTTTTGCGCTGGTGTGACTGTGAAGCTTCTCAATTAGGATCAGCAGGATGCCTGGGATACCCACGCACTGTAGGGCTTTGCACAGGGCGTGTCTGTGCACAGAATCGAAGACAGCCCGTAGGCTACGTGGAGAGGGCGGTTAAGCTCGTGGTGCAGTTCTGTGAGGAGGCGGAGGGCGAGGATTGTGTCTTTTGTAGAGCGAAAAGCTGTGAACCCTGACTGTTGGGGGCGACGATAGCGAGAATCTGTGAACCCTGACTGTTGGGGGCGACGATAGCGAGAAGCTGTGAACACTGACTGTTGGGGGCGACGATAGCGAGACGCTGTGAACCCTGACTGTTGGGGGCAACGATGAGGCTGCAGTCTGGAGAGGAGCACATGCTCGAAGACCTTGCCTGGGATTAACAGTAGGCTAATAAGCCCGTAATTGCCGCATTCCAGATGGGAGCCCTTTTCCCTATGAATGGAAATTATTATTCCGTCTCGCCATGCCACGGGCAATTGGCCAGTGTTCCACACTGAGCGCATTCAGAGTGAAGATATGCGATTGGTCGTAGGTTACACTAAATATGATTTTATGCATTTTTGAACTCTGTCGAATACAAACTGGCACATGCCAAAGATTATCTGCGAGTAGCAGCATTATGGGAACGGAAATAAAAAGTGGAATGTCATGAGTGGCACAGGGAAAAGTACGAAAAGTAACTTCAGATCTGAGGCTGCTGAAACCTCATTAATCGGGTATATCAGTGTGTCTAGTTCTCACTCTTTATGTCGAAAGATACAGATGGGATGAATACCACGCGATGTGATGCATTGTGATTTCAAAATATGTGGATATCATTTTGACATATACATCACAGTTGTATTTTAAAATACTCTTAAACTTAAAACTTAACGTTAAAGATTCATCAGAGTCTGTAAACAACCAGTTAGTTACATTTGCATTATCCTGCTTTAAAAGCTATGCGCATCCAATCTATTTTTAAATGCATTAACTGTCCCTGTCTCCACTACCTCCTGGGGTAATGCATTCCAAGCATTCACCACTCTCTGACTAAAAAAATATTTCCTAATATTAAATCTGGACTTGTCTTTAGGTAATTTGTTTGTATCTGTGCCCTCTTGTTTTCGTTGGCGGTTGTATTCGGAAAAAAAAACTTGTTATAGTCTAATTTAACCTTTCCTTTAATTATCTTATAAACCTCTATTGTCACCTCTATTGTCAAAGAAATCGCCCCGTGAAAGATGGGGTAAAAAACGAAATGCTCATCAGGTTGGGCCAAACAGCAAAGAGGAAGTTACTATCAGTTCTGAACCAAAGCTGGAAAAAGTGAATTGTACCGCAGAAACCGAAAGATGCTGTACTTATACCCGTACCAGAGAAAGAAAAAAATAGAACAGATCCAAATGGATACAGGCACATCAGTCTACTGAGCTGTGTAGGGAAACTGATGGAGTGTATGATAAACACCAAACTGATGTGGCACTTGGAAGAAAAACACATATTAATTACACAACAAGCAGGATTTAGACAACACAAATCCACTGAGGACCAGATCACTCTCATAGCACAGGAAATACAGAATGCTTACCAAGAGAAAAAGCATATAATAGCGGTTTGGGTGGATCTAGAGAAAGCATTTCACAAGGTGTGGAAGAAGGGACTTAAAGTCAAGCTACGAAGAAGTGAAGTATCTGGAAAAATGTACAGATGGATCAGCCACTACCTCTAAAACAGAACAGCCAGAGTTCAAGTACAAGGGCAGATGAGCAAAAAGGTGACACTGGAGCAAGGAGTACCCCAATGGGGAGTACTGTCACCCACACTTTTTCTATTGTATATAAACAACATCACAGAGAATATACCAAGAAGAGTCCACAGCTCCATGTTTGCAGACGATCTGGCTACGTGGACCTCTGAAAAAAATCTCACCGTAGAAAACAATCGAATGCAGCAGGCCCTAACATCGTTGGAGGAGTGGGCGAACTCATGGCTGGTCAAAATAAATGCGGAAAAAAACATGTACGATATTCTCGCTTTCAAATAAACCACAGAACACCTAAATAAGTCTTAACGGCAAATATCTGCGGCCTAACGACAACCCAAACTACATGGGAGTCACATTTGATCGGCGCATGACATGGAAAAGTCTTCTTCTTCGTCTTCTGCGTACACAGTCAGACAATAACCATTATTTTTTCGAGAAAAGCGACGGTCATCCTGAGGCTCTCGCCACTGCCATAGAGCTTGTCTTGCAGTTCCACTGGTAATAGCCACATCTGCTCTCTCTGATCCTCGTATGTCGGGCAGTTCTGCAGCAGATGTTCAGTGGTCATTTTACCAGTACCGCACGGGCATTCGTCGGTACACCCTATCTTCAATTTGTTGAATAGGTGGTACCTCAGTCTGTTGTGGCCAGTGCGAAGTCTGAAGACAACGACCTGCTCTCTTCGGTTCAACTGGTAATAGGCATCGTTTTTGGTGTAACCAGTATGTTCGGTTTCCCATTTGGTCATGTATCTGGCTTTGATAAGCCGTTTTGACTCTTCGTACGTCATACTGGTATCTGTTTGTGGTAGTCTTGCACCTTCTTTTGCCAGTCTGTCTGCCTCCTCGTTGCCTTGGATGTTGCAGTGTGACGGGACCCACTGTACCACTACCCTTTTTGGTGCGGACTGTTGGCACAGTTTGCAGAGTGCTGCTCTTAGGTCATTAAGCTCAGTGTTTTTCTGGCTTTTTAGCGCTGTGACTACTTCGAGAGCATCTGTTAGCAGAACTATATGGCTCTCATTTTCACTATGTGTCACCATTTCTTCCACTGCCGCCCTCAGTGCCTCTGCCTCCGCTCTGAAATTGCTTGTGTACTTACCAGTAGCGAATGACAGTGTTATTTGTCTGCCATTTGGTAGGTTCAGGAATGCTCCTGCCCCTCCGTTCTGTGTAGTGTTTGTTACAGAACCGTCGGTGTATGCATGGGTCCAGTCCATGCTTGGGTAGCTTTTCGTTATGAAGCTTAGGGTAGTGCCTCTCCTTTCTTTTTCAGTCTGGCAGTTTTTGTTTGCAATACCTGGTATATTTTCTACCACCTCTGGAAATATATCCTGCCTCCAGGTAGGTTTTCGTACAGTAGTGATGGGTTTTGGTGTTGTTTGTGCGTTTGTGGGATCTTCGTGCATCTTTGCTTTGGCTATTTCTGCAAAGTTTCTCCGCTTGAGTTTCCCATTTCCCAAATTGTTTAGTTTCTGGTACATTGGATGGTCCGTCAGTCTTCGGAGTTTCTCTGACTGCAGCTGGGCTCTGCAGTCTCTTCTATCGGTCATGGATTGCAGTTTTGTAATCTTTTCAAGTTCTACAATTGGCGTTGACTTCATGCCACCTGTTATAATTCTCATGGCTTGGTTTTGAAGTTTGTTAACTTTATCGAAGTTCCCCTTCGCTGCTGTTGTCCATGCCGCAATGCCATACTCGAGAACTGGTCTCACTCTTCCAGTGTACAGTTTCTTTAGTATGCCTTCGTCTGCTCCCCAGCTAGTGCCAGCAAGTTTCCTCATGATTGCCATTCTTTCTCTGGCTTTCATTCGGTTTCTCTCAATCTGACTTTTCCATGTCATGCGCCGATCAAATGTGACTCCCAGATAGGTTGGGTTGTCGTTTGGCTGCAGGATTTTTCCATTTAGGCTTAATTTGGTACTTTGGGGTTTTAATGAGAGCGAGAATATTGTACACGTGGTTTTCTCCTCGTTTATTTTGACCAGCCATGAGGTCGCCCACTCTTCCAGCGATGTTAGGGCCGTCTGCATCCGACTTCTTGCTATGGTGAGATTCTTTTCAGAGGTCCACATAGCCAGATCGTCTGCAAACATTGAGCTATGGACTCTTCTTGGTATATTCTCTGTAATATCGTTTATATATACCAGGAAGAGTGTGGGTGACAATACTCCCCCTTGGGGTACTCCCTGCTCGAGTGTCACCTTTTTGCTCATCTGCCCTTGTACTTGGACTCTGGCCGTTCTTTGTTTGAGGTAGTGGTTGATCCACTTGTACATCTTCCCACAGACATCACTTCTTCTTAGTTTGACTCTAAGTCCGTCCTTCCAGACTTTGTCAAATGCCTTTTCCAGATCCACCCAAACAGCTACTGTGTGTTTCTGTGCCTGGTAGGCATCTTCTATCTCCTGGGCTATGAGGATGACCTGGTCCTCAGTGGATCTGTGCTGTCTAAAGCCGGCTTGCTATGGAATTAGTATTCGTTTTTCTTCCAGATGCCACATCAGTCTGGTGTTTATCATCCGTTCCATCAGCTTGCCGACACAGCTCAGTAGGCTGATGGGCCTGTATCCATTTGGATCTGTTTTATCCTTTCCTGGGAAAAGTCAGATCGCGAGAAACCGAAAGAGAGCCAGACAAAGAATGGCAATCATGAGGAAACTTGCTGGCACAAGCTGGGGAGCAGACGAAAGAATACTAAAGAAACTGTACACTGGAAGAGTGAGACCAGTTATCGAGTATAGCATTGCGGCATGGACAAAAGCAGCAAAGGCGAACTGATAAAATTAGCAATCTTCAAAACCAAGCCATGAGAGTTAAAACAGGAGGCATGAAGTCAACGCCAATTGTAGAACTTGAAAAGATTACAAATCTGCAATCCATGACCGATAAAAGAGACTGCAGAGCCCAGCAGCAAGCACAGAAACTCAGAAGACTGACAGACCACCCAATGCATCAGAGACTAAATAGATTTGGAAATGGGAAACTAAAGCGGAGAAACTTTGCAGAAATAGCCAAAGCAAAGATGAGCGAAGACCCTATGAACACCGTAACAACACCAAAGCCCATTCCTACTGTACGCAAACCCACATGGAAGCAGCATATCATTCCGGAGGTGGTAGAAAATATACCAGGTATTGGAAACAAGAACAGCCAGACTGAAAAATAAAGAAGAGAAAAAACCCTTAGGTACATAGCGGAAAACTACCCAAGCATGGACTGGACCCATGCATACACCGACGGTTCTGTAACAAACACAACACAGAATGGAGGGGCAGGGGTATTCCTGAGCCTAACAAATGGTAGAAAAATAACACTGTCAGTGGCAACTGGAAAATACTCAAGCAATTTCAGAGCGGAGGCAGAGGCACTGAAGGCTGCAGTAAAAGCAATCCTGACATGCGAAAGCAATGAAAGTCAGATAGTCCTGTTTACAAATGCCCTGGCCCACAGCACTAAAAAGCCAGAAAAATTCTGAACTTAATGATTTAAGAGCAGTACTCTGTCAACTATGCCAGCAGTCTACACCAAAAAGAGAAGTGGTACAGTGGGTTCCATCCCACTGTAACATCTAAGGCAACGAGGAGGCAGACAGACTGGCAAAAGAAGGCGCAAGAATATCACAACCAGATTCTAGTGTGACCTACGAAGAGTCCAAAAGGCTTATTAGGGCCAGATACATGGCCAAATAGTAAACCGAACATACTGGCTACACAAAAAATGATGCATATTACCAGTTGAACAGAAGAGAGCAGGTCGTGGTCTTCAGACTCCGCACAGGCCACAACAGACTGAGGTACCACCTATTCAATAAACTGAAGATAGGTGGAACTGACGAATGCACCTGTGTTGCAGGGAAAATGACCGCTGAACATCTGCTGCAAAATTGCCCGACATACGAGGACCAGAGAAAGCACATGTGGCCATCACCAGTGGCAACACTAGACAAGCTCTATTGCAGTGTCGACAGCCTCAGGATGACAGCTGCTTTCTTCAAACAAATACAAGTTGACATCTGACAGCGTACGAAGAAGAAGAAGAAGGATAGCAAATTCTATATATATCCGCGAACAGTTTCATATGTGATTTTAAAATGTAATGAAAACAATTATTATTTGACTACATGTTTTTAGGTCAGATCAGGTCATCCCGTAACCGGTGAGGTCGATGGGGAACACACGAAGACACCCTCACAACACCACGCCACCCTTCTCTGTCAGCGGCCGTTGCCTGTGCCTCTTCTGGTCGGAGATTGGTCCATTCTTTTATGTTGTCCTCCCACCTCTTTTCGGAACGGCCTCTTCGTCGTCTGCCTTGCACCTTTCCGCGGAGGATCGTATTTGCTAGACTATTTGATCTCGATATATGACCGTACCAAGTGAGTTTTCTTCTTTTGACATTTGCCATGAGGTCTTCGAAAGGTTCTATTGCTGTTGTAATTCTGTCTCGTATTTCCTCATTTGTAAATCAATTTTTGTACATAACTTTTAAAAGTCTTCGGAAACATCTCATCTCCAAGGCATGTATCATTCGCTGAAGGTCAGCTGTAATTGCCCATGTCTCACAAACATAGGGGAATATGGACAGGACCAGTGTACGCATTAATATTATTTTCGTGCATAGTACTAACCGTTTATCTTGCCAGAATTTGTTAAGCCGTGCAAGCGCCTCTATTGTCTGTGCTATTATGGCCAACACCTCACATTTTGATCCTTCATCACTGACAATCGAAGCTAGATATTTAAAACGGCTAACAAATTCGAGTTCCTGATCATTAGCTTTTACCCTGCTGTTGATGCCCTCGACGTTGTTGGTCATTAATTTTGTCTTTATAGCGTTTATCTCTATACCATAGTCAAGAGCTGTTTCATCGAGTCTTCTGACCCATTCCTGGAGTTCTGCTTCTGAACCCGCCAATATGTCGATATCATCTGCAAAACGAAGGTTGGTAATCGTTCGGCCCCCTATCTTGACAGTACCAAGTGCCTCACTCACAAGTACCCCCATGTGCCTCACTCATAATTTGAAAAGAGTTGGAGAGAGTCTACACCTCTGTCTCACACCAACTGATGTGCGAAACCAGTCCCGTCGCCTGCCATTCACAAGAACTGCGTTGGACGCCTTGTCATACACTTGATTTTATACTACATCCTCATTTTTGCCCATAGCGCTTTATACCATACCCTTTCAAACGCCTCCTTAAATTCAACAAACACATGATACCGTTTTTGCTGCTGTTCTAGATATTATATCATGTTTTAGATTTTGTAAAATTAAGTTTTCTGGTTAATATAAAAAAATGCACGAGTAGATTAATGATAAAACATACATTTAATGAGAGCTTGAATCTGCTATTATTGAATTTTTAATTCTAATGAGATCAATTGCAAATAATTCAAATGTTGATGCGAGATTTTTTAGGCTGGTTTTTTTAAAATCGACAAATCCCTCTTTACGTTTCGCTAAAGTTAAACGAGAAAGACGTATTTGTTCAATATCCTTGCTTTTATCGGGACACTATACTTTAATGATCTAGATCTAGATCTTGATCTTGATGACCCATTCCTGGATGCAGCTGCAACTTCGTCTCCAGAGCTCTCTGTCTTGGCCCACGGAAGTCAAGTGCATGGTATGCCCTACTCCAGAGGCGTTTTAGATGTTGTGTTCAGCAAGGAAGTCAGACCAGCGCATTGGAGGTCTTCCCTGTGATCTCTTTTTACCTCGGGGGTATCAGATTGCTGCCGTAGGGCTCCATCCACCATCAGATAGTCGAAACATGTGACCTGCCCATCTATGTTTTGCCTTGTCTGCATAGATTACCGCATCAATCACCAAAGACAATTGTTGAATGTCAGAATTGTGGAGCTTTGTATACGTTGGTTCCAGAGAGTGATTCCGGCCATGCGTCTCTCAAGAGAGGCCTTGGTCACCCTCAATTTGTTCTCCAGTGATTTTGTAAGTGTCTACGTCTCAGCACCGTAGCACATAGCAGGGAGCACAGAGAAATTGAAGAGAGAGGCTCGTGAGGTTCTGGTCTTGGCAACGGTCCAAGACCGTCTTAATGGGTGAGAAGTTGTCTATCCCGCGTGGCGACGTCTTGTCAATATTGAGAAGGCGCTTAAAATACTTGTCATCCTCTAGTTGCAACCCGCCAAGGAAAACTAGATCGCAATTGGCGAAACGATTGCGCAACACTTTGGTGGTCCTTAAGATATTAATCTCCAGTTTCGCTTTCCTGCCCTCATCATAGAGAAGCTGCATCATTTGGTTGGCTTCTGCTGTCGATTCTGTAATTAACACTATGTCGTTGGTAAATTGAAGGGATGCTAAAGGTGTTCTAGTTAATCGGCTGATGACTGATTTAAAACATCCGGAGAAGAAATTCGTTGAGATATGATCCCCCTGGCGGACTCCCTTCTGAACTGGTACCATAATTATATGTTGGAAAGGACGAAAAGTGGTAGTGATGTTCGTATAACTGTTGGCAAGAATTCTGATATAACCAGAATCGACACCTTGTTCTATTAATGAACGCCAGGTTGCATTGTAGTCCATTGTGCTGTACGAACGCTGAAAGGCTATTTGTTCGACTAGTCGCGTTCTTCGAGAATGGTGCTGATTCTAGCAAGGATGCATTTCGTAAATAACTTGCAAGTGACCGGGAGAAGAGTAATTGGACGATAATTTCTGAGGCCCTCTCTGTCTGTCTTCTTGTGCAAGAGTGTTGTCTTCGAGTTGGGCCACATGGTATGTGTCCCTCCCGAATGACGATGAACGTGTAAAACGTTGAGCTACGACTTGATAAAGGGGTAAACTGCAAGCACGGATGACTTCTGCAGTGATGCCATCTTTCCCTGGTGATTATGCAGATGGCATTGTTTTGACGACATGACAAATTTCTGAGGGCGGGAAGTCTGCAAGAGATGGACGATTTAATGGAAGGGTAATTGGAGGGGTTTTCACCATCTGAACAGGTAATTTTTTATTATTGACTCCATGCTCGACTTAGATGTTGTGCGAGACACATTGGAAGTATTCAGACAAGAAATGATTTTTCGGTACTCGGTGAGGCTACGAGTAGCTAATTTGATGCTGCTTCGATAGGCTGCACCTTTCAGAAGACGTTCGCGGGCAAAGGTCTCATGATCTTCTTAAAGTTTTTGACTGCAGATCTTATTTTAATTTTATCACCTAGATTTTTTTGGACAAAGTCTCATTCCAGTGATTTTCAATGTTGTCACTAACTATAAAGCTTGCCTAATTAATGAAATATGCTTTGGTTTTTCCGTTTGTTGAGAGTAGCGAGGCCTAGGTTGGATCAATCTAAGAAACGCTAAACTGACTCTAAACCCGGGTAGGCGTAGATCGTTAGACTGTTCAGCCAGTTCGCCTAGGAGAGGAGGAACTCTGATTTTAAAACCACAGAGAGTGTTGGCTAAAACTGGGACGATGATAGTATCAACGGATATTCTCGAGTAGCTAGCATCTGCGGGCAACGACTCCACTGCCTTGTGGAAACCTCGGGAGATGGTAGGGTTACTTGAGAAGAAAACCGAGACAGAAAATCAGGAGTGGTAGCACCTAAGGTGGATGATTTCAAAATTGCGAACTCATTTCGGCAGTTCCAGCAGCTGAGCTGGTGCTAAATTGGCATGTCTAGCATTCTTTTGGATTACACCAGTGAGGCCGAGAGGGGGATCCTGCAGTTTGGGCAGTCCATGGTCTCCATATTCAGTGCACAGGTTTTCGCCCTGGAGAGGCCAATCCAGCCTCTCTCTTGAGTGTGGACACACCATGGAAGCTGGCAGTCAACGGGTTATAAGTTCCACCCGACTGTCATACGGAAGGGGCGCCACGGCAGCAGTATATTAAGATCCTTAGAGGTATCATTTTTGTGGAGCAGATTTTGTGGAGATGGGCTCAAAGAGCAAGAAATTATTGATTTTGAATTGCTTCACACCCTTGTTAATTAAACCCGAATTTTTTTTTGGGGGGGGTAAAAATTTTTTTTTTTATTGGTATGGTTTGTTTTGTTATTGATTTATTGTGGGTCACATATTTTAAAAAATTGTGTGTGTAGCATGACTCAGTTTGATGTTTTATTGGTAAATATAGGTGTGACGCAATATGTGTAACAAGATTGGTTTTGTTTACAATACCTGAGTCAAAGGAGTTTTTTGTAATGGTGGACATGACACAGACATCAACAAAAAAACAACAGAACGTTTTCTTTTATGTAATAAAAATGTTTAATAACAACAACATCAAATTAATTTCAAATGTCTTGTTGTTCGTTTCTTAATCGGTGGAGGTAAGGCATCGTTACAGGTCGGCTGTGTATCTAGGGAAAACTGGTTATCAATAGTTGGAGTGGCACGTAGTCGACCAGGAAATTGAAGCGAGGTTCTGTATCCGATCAACGTCGAGCCAAAGGTCATCAGTAGCTGGCCAGCAGCTGGGTTTGTTGTAGTTGTACAAGTGTTAATAGGATTGTTTCAAGTAATAGGGCAGAAACCGGATAATTGTAGACGATCAAAGTCAACTAACAAATCCGCTTGCACTGCTAACAGATGTTCAAATTCTTGTCGGGTCAGTGTAATACCGATTTTGGTGTGAAACGTTTGATTCACCAAAGTATTTTCTCACATCTAGTAAAGGTTGACCTCTATAAAAACTGACTGAGGCGACCTAATGACCAAGGGTCAAGGGTCAAAGCACTTCAGCACTACTTGTCATATACACCGACTGTGTAGGAACAGAACTCATATTCAACATGGTGTGAACACAAATGTCTGAAGGTTGCCAACGCTTCTTTCTTTTATAGATGGGTTAAATTTAGTTTTGAAACATGTCCTTGTTGTGCGTTAACCACGGTCTGACTAATCTGAAAATTAATCTACCGTTGACGTGTTGTCTTTGTGATTGTATCTACAACATAACCGGTCTGTGTTGCGTAGATTTGAAAAGGAGTGTAACATATGTTGAACCCTTCTACAAATTCATCATCCCTGACGCAGTTCGGTTGACATTACCAGAGGAAGTCAGTGTCGGACCAATACAAACATACATGACTGTTTTAGTTAATGCTGGGTTATCCAGCTAACTGTGGTCCTAAGCCGCCAGATATCTTACTTAGTCTACAGCAACAGGCCCCTAGACGAACTGACGTATTAACAAAACAAGATTGCTTGTTCCAGCACATAGAGCGCGATTAATTGAGTTACTCTGTGAGATATGTTGTGTGTACAATTTACAAAAATTAACATTCCACTTAAGTGTGGATGTTTTCGATAAATACATAAGTTTTGAAACGGCTCAAATCCAAATTAACCAGTTGGAAAGCCTAGGTCCGACCTGTTTTTTGATCGCCAGTAAATATCAGTAAAGAGATCAATTGACCTTACAACAACTCCTATACATCGGGAAAAGTGCGCATACCACAAAACACCTTTTGGCTACAGAACGCTTGATTCTTAAAACAATCGATTTTAGCTTGAAGATATATCTACCAGAGTTTGTGGGCTCTACGCCATTTATTTCATCTTGATCAAAGTCCGGGGTGGGACTATGCGTCGCGCTCTGTTACCCTTCTCACAAAGACAACACGTCAACGATCGACTAACTTTCAGATTAGTCAGACCGTGGTTAACGCACAACAAGGACATGTTTCAAAACTAAATTTAACCCATCTATAAAAGAAAGAAGCGTTGGCAACCTTCAGACATTTGTGTTCACACCATGTTGAATATGAGTTCTGTTCCTACACAGTCGGTGTATATGACAAGTAGTGCTGAAGTGCTTTGACCCTTGACCCTTGGTCATTAGGTCGCCTCAGTCAGTTTTTATAGAGGTCAACCTTTACTAGATGTGAGAAAATACTTTGGTGAATCAAACGTTTCACACCAAAATCGGTATTACACTGACCCGACAAGAATTTGAACATCTGTTAGCAGTGCAAGCGGATTTGTTAGTTGACTTTGATCGTCTACAATTATCCGGTTTCTGCCCTATTACTTGAAACAATCCTATTAACACTTGTACAACTACAACAAACCCAGCTGCTGGCCAGCTACTGATGACCTTTGGCTCGACGTTGATCGGATACAGAACCTCGCTTCAATTTCCTGGTCGACTACGTGCCACTCCAACTATTGATAACCAGTTTTCCCTAGATACACAGCCGACCTGTAACGATGCCTTACCTCCACCGATTAAGAAACGAACAACAAGACATTTGAAATTAATTTGATGTTGTTGTTATTAAACATTTTTATTACATAAAAGAAAACGTTCTGTTGTTTTTTTGTTGATGTCTGTGTCATGTCCACCATTACAAAAAACTCCTTTGACTCAGGTATTGTAAACAAAACCAATCTTGTTACACATATTGCGTCACACCTATATTTACCAATAAAACATCAAACTGAGTCATGCTACACACACAATTTTTTAAAATATGTGACCCACAATAAATCAATAACAAAACAAACAAAACCAATAAAAAATAAACAAAAAGGCCACACACAAAAAATTCCGGATGAATTAACAAGGGTGTGGAGCAACTCAAAATAAATAATTCCTTACTCTTTGAGCCCATCTCCACAAAATCTGCTCCACAAAAATGATATCTCTAAGGAGCTTATTATACTTCTCTCGGGTCAGCTTCGACAGTGGAAGGGATCATCGCGTCCCATTGGTCGACTACCGTTTGCCTCAGCGAGGTAGCCCCCTGTCAGTAGGGTGTCGACTAACCGACATCTCTCTGCTCCAGTGGGTGCCTGGAGTTTAGTGTATGCATGACAAGCGGATATTAAATTTGCATCAAACAAAACCAAAAATAAAAAGAAGACTTTTAGCTCTTCGATTTGCAAGCTGGAACGTGCGGACTGTGTGTACAGACATCTCCGATGATCTTCGAAAGGTCGGGCATGCCAGGAAGCCACTCGCCATTGATAGGGAGCTATCTCGATTGAATGTGGACATTTCTACCCTAGAGGAGACCAGATTTGCCACGTAGGGAGAAAATCTACACTTTCTTGTAGAACCTGAAGATTCTCGACAACATAGTGTTGGCTTTGCTATTAAAATCACCCTAATGGCCTCGGTGGATGCTCCTTCGGAGGGCTATGAGAGGTTGCCTGTAATTCTCCTCATAGCCCCTACAGGTCATGTTAATATCCTTAGCTTCTATGCCCCAATGTGACATCTCCAGAGGAAGCAGAGGATCATTTATATGGACAGCTAGAGAAAATGATAAAGAACAGCTCAGGGAAGAAGCATTCTTCCTTTTCAGCGACTTTAATTCTAGAGTAGGTGGGGACCCCCATGACGTCATGGTATTGGCAGGATCAATTACAATGGTTAGAGGTTGCTGGAGTTGTGCCTCAACAAGGTCTAAGTATTCTTCAAAAGCAAGCCGCAACATAAAGTATGCTGGAAACATTCTAGGTCACATAGATGGCATAAGATCGACTTGATTGTCATCAGACGCTCAGCTCTACACATGGTCCTCTCCACTAGAGGCTGTCACAGTGCAGACTGCGACTCTGACCATGCTCTTGTATGCAACAGGATACGCTTGCAGCAACGCACATTAGGCCGTTCCAAACAAAGGGGGTATTCCCGCATCAACACTGCGCAGAGGTTTGTGTCTGACCTGAATCTTGCTCTTCAAAAACGATCCGAGTGTGACGCTGCCGCTATGTGGAACGTTTTGAACGGTGTCATTTATAATACAGCATTAGCTACGTTTGGCATAAGGGAAAAGGCCAATCACCACTGGTTCAATGCATATCTCACAAGAATAGAACCAGTAATTGAGGTCAAACAAGAAGCTTTCATCAATTATAAAAAAATGCCCAAAATGAGAGGACGCTTGCTGCCCTCGGTTGGACCGGAGGCACCAATCAACGAACCGCTAGACAATGCGCGAATGAGTACTGGCAGAAATCGTGAAGAAATTCTGAAAAATGCAGAGACGGGAAATATACAGGGCATGTACAGAGGGATATATATGGTCCTGGGCCCTACTATGAGAGGTGCTCTCCCCTAAAATGTCTGATAGGTGTGAGAATCATGGACCGTGACTAGCAGATGGCCAGATGGGTGGAGCTCTATTCAGGGGAAACGATGCTTACTGATGAGGCCTTGTGCAGGCTACATGTTTTGTCCATTATGGAGGAACTTGACAGACTACCTACTTTGTATGATCTTGATATCGACTACCTCTCTAACGGCAAAGCACCATAAGGAGATGGTATTCCACCCAAAGCCATCAAATACAGGAAATCAGCACTAGCTCAGGCGATGTTTGACGTTCTATGCCTCTGCTGAGAGTAAGGTGCAGTTCCCCAAGTTAGGCGTGACGCCACCATTGTGACGATTTACAAAAACAATGGTAATCGCGGGGACTGCATTAGTTACACAGGGATCTCTCTCCTGAGCGGTGTAGGCAAAGGTTGAGACTGCTCGCGGACAGGGTGTACCCAGAATGCCAGTGTGGCTTTAGAGTTTGTAGATCGACAAAGGATATAATTTTAACCTTTTTATAATTGCTTCAACATTTATTTTTTTGTATCAATTTCTCAATATTTTTTACCATAACATTTTCATAATTCTTTATTTGCTTTCTGGTTTCTCTCCTGACATTACTTCATAACTATTTTATTATTCATAGAGGTTTTTTTTGTCTTTGCATTTTGGCATATTTCAAATACGATTTTCTTTAGCACAGCCCTTTAGTACATCCCCTTTCCGCAAAGATGTTTTCTTCTGTTTTTCCACAGCCTGTATTATTGCAAGCGCCTTTATTTACTAGTAACCTTTAATAATCCTTCAATTATGTTTCTGTGTCTCTTATTTCTGCTAATGTTTTTAGACCTCATATTGATCCCTTGACATATTTCAGCTCTGAAATGTTCGAAATTTAGTGATTTTATGTTGATTACACGATTCATCTTTGTGCAACAAGGCCGTCTTTTTGTGTACTTTGAAGTGTAAGGATGTCCGGTTTGCGATCTGTGTCGATCCCAATGTTTGGTATAGACAACTCTTGGGTCCTTGATTTGTTTCTTGAATCATTTTCTTGTTAGTGTGAAATCACTCTGTGATGTTTTATTATTGTCGTTCCATCAATGACTTGTTCTTATCAGGCTCAAGTAGTATATATGTATCAAGGCGTTAAACACTTGTTTTCAAACTGCAGCTTGGCGTGTTGATAGTCTCATAGTCTGTCAACATTACAAACATGTCTATGTTAGTTCATCTGCTAGTTCCAGGGGCTCTATAGATTTTATAAGTATGGAACATACTTCACATTTATTTTCAACTTTATTGACCTGTGATGGATGCATGCTAATTGATCAAGCACTTTTCTATCAATTGTATTATGTATGTCTCATATGAAGATCGCTAGACTCGGAGTCGAAGTAATGTGCCAATTTCTGAAATAGAAACAGTGTTTGTCATATATAAATACTAATGTCCCCCTAATAAATAGAACAGATGACAAACACCGTCCCAGTACTCAACAAATCGAATCTTTGATCTACCTCAGTATAATTAACCTTTAGGGGCGGTTATTATGTGAATATGTGGAAAATTCGAGACAGCGAGTTGTAAACTAAAAATGTTTGTTTGTGACAAAGATCACAAGACAAGGATTTATCTGCACTCGAGTAACACACATAACGGACAGCAAAGAAATATTCCATAGTCGCAAGACTACACCAGTTGCGACATATTTTTGAATTTTCTCTAGGCTAGTGTTTAACTCATCTCTCTTGTGGCAAGGCGCAAGTTATCCTGAGGTTCGGCGTTCGAATTAGGGTTGTCCATTACTTCATTTTAGTTTAATGATGTTCGTT